>OV651816.1:262459-284459 GCA_927349885.1 Psylliodes chrysocephalus | reverse complement strand
GTACCAGGGCCGTAGCTAGCCCCATGTTTCAGAGGGGGCTAAACAAAATCTTGGGCGGGCTTCATTTTTACTTTCCTATCTGTATATAGATATAAGGAAAGTATAAGAATCATGATTTTTTTTTATTAGAGTATAAAAATTCCAAAAAACATGAGGAGTTTTGTTTTGAATTCCTTCCTCCGAGGAGGGTATTAAAAAACGAGCAATTACAAAACACATATTTATTCAATGAACTCTACAACAAAAAAATATAAAACGTATTTTCCTATGAACATTTAACTGGTTGAGTTAGTAAAAGCGGCATCAAATATGCAAAAGAGTTTAAAAAAAATTTCATAATAATTGCAGTTTCCTATTTTTTAAATTATCAACCAGTAGATTTTTAATATTTATTTGTTCTCTTTTTCAAATGCTAAATGGGTAAGGTTTGCCAGTCTCGGATGTAACATTGACCTCCGCTGAGGTGGCTGAGGTCTATCAATTCTAGTAAGGGCAGAAAAACTGGATTCACAAAGAGCCGTACTACAGGCGAAAGTACGCCAAGTCGCTAGAAATTCAAAGTTTCTTTAAAAGCAGTGTTTTGCCTAAAAATACACTGAAAAATATCGGGATTCTCTGCAGCATTCTCGTTTTTCTGTTGATTTATATATTTCTTGACGACTTCTACTTCCGCAGCACTTGTTAATTGAATGCCCAGTTCGGCCAGTGGTTGATATTTTCAATATCTACTTTTTTTCTTGACATAATAGCTTAAAATTAAATCATTGTTTTCGTTAAATCTACGTCTTAGCTCTACTAATATTATGTCAAGAACTTCAAAAAATATTTATTTGAAATCTGCTTCGCTAACGACTGTAGATCTCATAGGCTAGGTAAGTACAAAATTTTATAACACTTTGCTGGGTTTTCTTTTTCTTGGGGGTGATGGGTCTTCTGAATCAATAATTGAAAATTGTACGTTCATTATATTAACGAGCCGGTGGTACTCATCATTATTTCGCTTTTCTTCAAGCTATTTTCATCATGTCAGTCAGTGTGGCCTGCCTGCTTTGTAGAATTTTGTCCGTGCGTGTACTGCTTGCTATCTATCAGTAAGCAGTTTTAAGTTTCAACAAAATATCTTGGTTTGACACTACAGGGAAAATAGGGGAATTACCGAAATAAAATTAATGGTTATCCGTTTTCCGATTTCCAGTTGCAATTTATTGTCTGTGGGTTTGTGTTTATTATGTTTTGATTAAAATGGACAGTAAGCAATAAGTAACTGTTAGTAAAGTATTTTCTTGTAAGAGAATATAAGTGACTTTTTTTTTCCTGGGCTCGTCTATGTATCTCCGAATAACACTGAAGCCTATTGGCTTATTGTGTTTTACCCCATGTTAGTTCATAGCACCCACTCTATCACCTTTGTACCTTGTACAAGTTTGTACAGATCCTTGGGTGAGTGGGTTCTATACGTTGTTGGATCAACCTGGGGTTGTCCAAAAAGAGCCTGTCTTTTGCGATCTAGAGCTTCGCATTCGCACAGTATGTGTTTGGCCGTTTCTGGTTTCTTGTGACATAGTCGGCACATGAGTTCCCCATTGTACATGCCAATTTTGTTCAAGTGTCCCTTTACTGGGGCGTGCCCAGTCATGAACCCTGTTATCACTTTCAAATGGTTCCTATTCATTAAGAGTAGTTCTCCAGTTCTTTTGAGACATGGTCTGCCTATGAAGGCTTTTCCATGTGCCTGTTTTGGGGTGCTTCCCCAATAGTTGATATGTTGTTCCCGAATCCAGTCATTTATAAAACCCCGGACTGTACTTTTTGGTACTCGTGGGTTTGTGTCTGGTTCCGGTGTTTCTTCTGACCCTCTTTTTGCAAGTTCGTCAGCCTTTTCGTTGCCTTCGATCCCTTTGTGACCTGGCACCCAAAATAGTTTTACTCTATTTTGGTCTGCCAGTGTTCTTAGTTCTTCGATGCATTCCCATACCAGCCTCGACGTACTTTCTGACTCGATATGGCCTTAAGTGCCGCTTGGCTGTCTGACATTATTTGAATATGCTGATTTTCGACAGCTCTTTCATTGTTCGTTTTTGCACATTGCAAAATTGCGTATACCTCGGCCTGAAATACCGAGGAATGTATTCCTATAGCATAGCTATGGTTAGATTCAGGGTTTTTGGAGAATACTCCTGCCCCAGTGCCTTCCGCAATCTTAGACCCGTCTGTATACCAGGTTTGTTCCTGTCGTTGGGCATTGGGCTCCCTTATGGTGATCTCCGCTCTTTCCTGTATTAAAACCTCAAAGGGAGTATTAAAAGAGTACCTCTTGGTTATGTGGTCTGATCTGATGTCTAGCACGTCTCCTGTCACTAACCTTGAGATACTCATGTGACCTGGCCTAATGTCAAGATTTCCCAGTGTATTCCCTAATCTGTAAGCACCTAATCTTGCCTCCCCTTGTATCACATAGTGAAGAGGTGGGAGTCCTATTAGTGCTTCCATTGCAGCAGTGGGGGTTGTTTTCATATAAGTGACTTAGAACCATTACTAAAAATATATTGATATAACGGTTCTACTATAAAATTTTTATAGTAAGTAAATTTTTTCCCAATTCACATTTTCCAAAAAAAATCAATACAATTTTAAAAATCGTCGATGCGACTCATTGTTCATTGTTTGTATTTTTCAACAGCCGTTAAACGCGCTCCTATATATTGTTACGTTATAAAATAGTTAATAAATATCTAAATAAATAAATTTAATGACGCCCAGTATATTATAAAATCCATCTAACAAAATATTTTAATTATGAGCAGTTTATTATTATCTAAACAATTGGTCAATATTGAAAACACCGTGCGGAATGCGAAAAAAAAAAAAGAAGAGATACGGGGTCATGCAGGCTTGAGGCGTCGGCCTAGGGGTTAAGTTAAATTAGATAAAAAGTTAGGTTGTGTCTAATCAGTGAACAAAGGGTGCCCTCAAAAGAATGTGAGTAGATTATTGTTCTTATTTTATTATATCTATATTTTTGATAGTGGAAAATATAATTGGTTTTTTGTAAGTGTACTTATTTTTCTGTGTTCTTCTCCAACCCTTTCTGGTAGTTAGTGGCTACGCTGACGGGGTTAATAGCACACCCCGTAGCAATATGAGCAATTTTCTAGGGGGGGCGCAGAGAAGCTTTAGGGGGGCTCAGCCCCCCTGGCGCCCCCCTCGCTACGGGCCTGTCAAGTACTCTAGCAAAATTTTATGTTCAGATGGGTCAGGGGGCCGAAGACATAATTTTATAGTCTATTAGGTGTATGTTCTTTATTTTTTAAATAAAATGGACAGCGTCGATTAAAATTTACTAATTATATCTATTTTTGTAATTGTCATTATGACAAATAAATACCTATAATAATAATTCCTAATTTATATTTTTATTCGAACAGATGGTTAGTTTTATAAATTAAAATGCAAATTAAAATGTACAATAAATACATTCTATTAAAACATTAAGTTATACAGGGTCTTTACAAAAACATACCACATATTCCTTAGACCAAAATAAGTCGATTTAAGTAAAATTACCTTAGTACAAAGTTGCTTCGTTTGGGCTCCAGAGGGCCTTGAATTTACAATTTTTAAATCGTTTTTCCCATATAAATTTAAAACGGCATATGCGATTTTGCTGAAATTTGGTATATGGTAGAGTTTTATGTGGCAAAAAAAACGGCACTAATATTTTGTCCGATAATAATACATAGGCGTAGAACTTGATTTTTTAAATAATTGCACCTTAAAAAATTCTACGCCAATGGAAGAAAAGGAGTTTGAGTATGAAATTTAGATTGCGCAACTCATTTACTTTAAAAACGGTACTGTTTTGTTATTAATAAATTAGTTTTGATTATTCCACTTTTTAATCATTTAATGCAGGTAGTAACTACAAAATAACAATAAATCCAGTTCGCATTTATGACACTGATCTGCATTATTTTACCTAAAAAACGTTCCGAAAAATTGGCCGATTTGGGCAAATAATCTTAGATAATATAATAGCAGATAGGCCACCACTGCATAAAGTTATACAATAGGTCTTTTCCTTTGCATCGACAGTGTAGCACTAGCTACGTCACTTCTGAAAATATTGTTCCATCCATACAATTTGTATAAATGGAACGATATTTTCAGAAGTGGTGTAGCTCAGTGCTACACTTTCGATGCAAAGGAAAAGACCTAATATTAATCTCGCTATCTTAGATAATATAATAGCAGATAGGCCACCACTGCATAAAGTTATACAATATTAATGTCGCTATCATATAATCAGTATCTCTCTTTCTAATGAAGGCTTTCTCACTCGTTTTAGAATTCTCAGCAGTAGCGTATCGTAAAACAATTTCGCTGGGTCATTTTAAATGCGAAAATGTTGACCAAGTAGAATATAAAATAAAATGTTTTAAAAGGTAGGTAGGTGCATTTTTAATGAAGTGAAAACAAAATATGACTTTTGTTAGGAATATAATATTAATAACAATTACTTTTAACACCACAACACGAACAAATTTAAATTAAACACTGGAATAATTGTCTGAGAAAAGCTTTGTCAAACTGACAAATACAAATAAAGAGATAGAGATATTAATCTATTTCTCTCTAATTAGAATTTTCGACCATATTATCATGGCGACACAAACATTGTTTACTGTCCTCTCTTTACTACTTACTTACTCTGAGCAACTAATATGGCGGACCGGATGTTATTTAACATAACCTATATTTCCATTTGTCATCACATTTGTCATTTAATTGTGTCAACAAGCTACGATGAGATGTTTTTATTGTGGAAAACAAAGTAAAAAGAGTATGAGATAAACAATAAACGTTCATTCCTGAAGACACAATATGCTTCACGTTTCCATTTTTATATTTTCTTTCATAAAAAATCAAATCATGGGTGAATTTTCCCGAAAGACATCGCCCGCAAAAGGAATATAAGAAGAATAAGAAGAAAAAATTAATCAAATTATAGGTTAGGTATGTCAAATTATCCCAAATTTCAGTTCTGTGAACCCACCATAATTTGCCCAAATCGGCTAGCATTGTTGCACTTCCGGTCTCCTTGGTGGAACGGTTTTTTAGTATGTTATATACTTCGAGCATATGCTCGAAGGTTATATAGCCTATATCCTATCCAGTAAAATAATACAGATCAGTGATTTATGACGATGTATCTCTGTAGTTGTTCGTAAAATAATTTTTTGCTGAGAACTGGTTTATTTTGGGCAAAAAATTCAAGAGACATTTTTTGTTTAAAATGAAACTATCGGAAATAAAATTTTAAATGGTAAACAAATAATAAGACAAAAAGTTACGTTGGAATGAAATTTTAGGGGTTAAGCGTTTTCCACCCCTTACAACCTGGGGTAAACCAAATAAATTACTGGCTAAGTGTCTTTTTGGTAGTAGAAAATGACAGGTTAATTTCAATATTGTAACTTGTTTAGTGCTTATTGTGAAAAAAATTGTTAAACAAATTTTATGTGCCCCCTTTAAGGGGCTGTATCTTAACAAGGGATGCTCCAATGAAGTTTCTTTATATGAAAGATCCTATCTTTTTTTCGATGAGGAATCACCCCCTTAAATGTTTTACACTTATTTAGTTACACCCTGTATGGGTATCTATAAAAATCTAATGATCTGAAGTTTTATTAATTTACATACCTGTGAAAAGTTACTTTAAGGAATTTTCTACCACATGCTATACATTTAACAGTCTTTTTCCGAATATTTCACAACAGATTACACAAAAAATATATCTAACACAAAATCATGACAATAAAACACAACCCCTGAGAGACGACACTGGCCATGTGCCATCGTCTTGTTATTGGTTTTCTATCTTTCTCTAATGGCTCTGTAACACAATTGGTCTGACTGAATTATTGAGGCGTTTAAATTTAAAATCGTCAATGGGATGCCGGAGCCAATTGTCAAAAAATCATAAATGAAAGGGGATAGCCAAACAAATCTTGACAATTATTTATCTACTTTTTATCTGAGCCAAACGAGCCCAAACGCTAATCTGACGTGACAAACGTCAAACGTCAATTGTCAACGTTTCAATTACAAAATAAATATGTCAATCCAATATTTGCCATGCTTTTTGCTGGGTTAAATAATCATTTACTGCGTATGACTAGAATTTGATAAATCTAATCGAAATAAGTGTTCATATTATTGTACAATAATTAATCTGCAAAAATGGGTGAACTTAGTGTTAACGGCAATAATCCTGAGAATGACCAAAATGAAATTATTACTGATAAGGACCTACCTCTTAGTTTTGTAGAAAATAGACATTTAGGACCTATAGTTGGAACTGATTGTTTAGCACCACATATGTGGAGGATGAAAGAAAGGGTTAGTACTAAAATTTCGGCAATACCGTGTAAACTTATTATTATCAATTTCAGATGAAAACAGTGAGTGTTGCTTTAGTTCTATGTTTAAATGTAGGAGTGGATCCCCCAGATGTTGTTAAAACACAACCTTGTGCTAGAGAAGAATGTTGGATAGGTAAATATTGTTTTATTATAGTTCAAAGAAGTTTTGGTAAAAAATTAATATTGAAATAAAATGTATACATTGAAAATTTCAGAAACTAAATATACTATTAACCTGGCTTAGATTAGATCTAACATTTTCTTTTTTAATAAAACTGATATGACTTATAATTCTTATGTTTATTGTAAATAATAAAACCAATGTAGTAGCTTAAATTAACATTTTATCATCGGAATTTTCCTCATGTGCAGGAGTGTGTTCCACAAACACAACTTTTCACTCAAATCGTTCAAAAACCTTCAATGAAGTTAACTGAGTAATTTATGAATCTCTTTTCAAAACCTTTAGAGTATGGTAAATAATAATAATCTTTTTTTAATATAGTAGTTTTTTTAAAAATATTACATATCCTCAGTCTGCATAAATTCAGTTGAAAAAATAAAATCTTGATAGAATTAGTAATAAAAGTAAGTCGTTTAGTACTAAAGTTAAAATAAAATAAATACATAATAATTAAAGTAAACATACAGAGTTAATTTAGTTAATTTAATTTATGGACTGGAAATAAATTGTATTAAAGATTTTTTAAACTGAGGTAGAGAGGTACTCGTTTTAATTTCACTAGGCAAAGCATTAAATTTATGTAATTCACATATAAAAATAGATTTTGTTGTTATAGCTAGTCTTGTTTGTGGACTATAAAAATTATTAACAGATCTTGTATTGTAGTTATGTATTTCATTATTGTAGATGATAAAATCATTGAAGTATTCAGGAAGTTTTGTATTTTTTGCTTTATAAACAAAAGTCATTGCTAAATAATAAAATCTTTGTCTGACTGAAATCCAACTTAAAGTGGTCAGTATATCATTTATTGGTGTGTATCTGTTACATTGAAGGATTACTCTCATTCCTCTATTTTGCAATAATTTATAGTCTTTGTAAACAGCTAGGTATTATCCAATTTATAAAGTAACGATCCGCAGTAGTCAAAATGAGGCTGTATAATAGTTTTATACACTGTTAATCTAGAAAAAAAGGAGAGATTTGAAGCAATCCTTGAGTAGAAAAATAGCTTTTTTGATACATTTTTGCATACATATTTGCAGTGAGGTTTCAATAATAAATTTTCATCTAAAATAAATCCCAAGTATTTAAATTCATTACATTCAACATTCTCGTTTTCAATTCTAATGTATCTATTATAGTTTATTTGATTTAATTTATATTTACTCCCCAAAATTATCGCTTTCGTTTTTTTAGTATTAACTTTATTTTTATTTAAAAACTGGGTTAAGACTCTCAATATACCTATTATTCAGTTTATTTAAAATTTCCTCAAGGTTATACCCATAACATGCTACCAGTGTATCATCTGCAAATAGGTTAATAAAGTCACACTCAATATAATTAATGTCATTTAAATATATGATAAATAGAAGAGGCCCTAATATATTTCCTTGCGGTACTCCTAAGTTATTTTTTAGCATTTCAGATGTTGATTTACCTAGCTTTACATATTGTAATCCATCAGTCATATACTGTTCAAACCAGGTCAGGACTCGTCCTGCAAAACCATAATATTTCAATTTATTAATCAAAATTTTACGATCTGTTGTATCAAAAGCTCCTTTAAAATCTAGAAAAATTGCTATTATATATTTATTTTCATCAAGTACTTGCTTCCATTTAGATACAGTCAACTGTAAAGACATTTCACATGATTGGCCTTCCCTAAATCCTGACTGATTTCCCACAAACAAACCATTGTTATTAAAGTATTCTAATATTTGGTCACGAACTACGGTTTCTAATAGTTTTTCAATCGTCGGAAGTATATTTATAGGTCGCATTTGTATCATTTGCAATTTTTTGGACTGGAACTATCTTGTTTGCTTTTAGTCTATCACGAAATGGTCCTGTTTCTAGTGAGGTGTTTATTAAATTTAACACTGCAAAGCCAGTTGTATAAAAGCTTTCCTTTAAAAACTCAATATTTCATCATAGCTTCCTTATTTTTTAACGAAAAAACTCCTTTTTTAGTTGATCTAATGTAATTAATTTAAAATCAGTTAATGTTGATTGAATATCATTTAAAAAATTTGATGACCAATCATCAGTTGAAGATATTGAATTTGTTATTTCACATATACCATTTACAAAAAAATTATTTAATTTGTTGGCTGCTTCTTCTTCCGTTTTAGCGAAAGATACAGATCCATCAACAGAAAACCCAACAGAGTCAAATTTAATTTCCATATTTTTACTTTTAATTAATTTTTTTTGTGATTTCCACATTTCCTTAGAATCATTTTTATGTTCATCTATTTTATGTTCATAAAACTCTTTTTTCTTGCACTTCAATGAATTAACAACTATATTTCTTTTATTTTTGTATTCATTCCACAATACATTTTTATCTGGACCTAAGGAAGGCTCTTTGAAACTTTTTGTACACTTTATCCTTCTCTCTGGCTTGCACTTTTAGTTCCTTATCATACCATGGAACATGATTTTTCTTTATCTGTATCTCTGTAATAGGAGCAGTACCCTTTAAAATTCTACTTCAATTTTTTTCCAGTTGACTAAAAATTTCATTTACATTATTTGAGTCAAATAACCAGTCACATGATATTAATTCTAAATTTATCTCATGATATTTGTCTACATTTAATTTTCTACAGAAAAAAATTTAATTCATTTACATAATTCACATTTTTCTCAAAATTAATACTTATAATCGAATGATCTGTTATTTTAGGAAAATGATGAACACTTACAGAAATATTTTGATTCGATAAAACATAATCGATTAATGTCGATAAGACTGAATTAAACTTTATATCTTCTTGCTATAAAAACTATCTACAAAATAATCAATATTAACATCACCCTCAATTAAAGCTTTAATGTTTCCCGATAAGAAATCTTGATTGAACTCTTAGATAAAAGAGACCAGAGATATAACATACACCGGTTTTAAACCTGCGCAAATGTTGCCAATTTCTAAAGAAGGGTTAACGGAGTGGGGGAACTGGGCGGCGACACGCGGCGACCCGAACTCTGTGACAAGGACCGGACTTTGTTTATTAGCATCTTAATGAACTATTAGGTTTATTTAAAAGGTGTTTAATCGAATTTTGTATTATGAAATAAAATTAACGTGATTTTTTAATATCAAACAGATGCCACGACATTTTATGTAAAGAGAAGACTTTTTATAGAATATTTCGTTAGCGTTTATTTACTACGGACTTTTCTGCAAGAGATTACAGTAAAATGTTGAAATAGAATATATTGTTAATGGAGCAAAAAATGTTACTCATTGTCTACGAGTATTATAAAAATAGCATATGCGCAGGCTAATACTGCAAATCTACCCTTATGAGTTGAACATTATATTTTTTCTACGGCTATTACATATTATTAAAAATTAGTCAAAATGCTGTTTTGTATTGTAACCTCAGAAAAAAGTATATTAAGGCTTCTTTCTTTAAGAATATTAATTATTATAAAGGATGAGACACATAAAACTCTAGAAATGCATATGTCTGAAACCAGATAACATTTTAAAATTTAAATCTATTAAAAGTAATTTGGTCGCTAGGGATGAGTGATTATCGAAATAAATTATCGATCATTGAAAATAATCGATTATTTTCGATCAATCGATTATTTTCAAACAATATATTTTTTGTCATTTTCTTTAAAATCGACTACTTGATTATCTTTGAAAAATCAAAAATAATCGATTAATTAAAAAGCCAATTAACCGATAAATCAGTGTTTACAAAATATAATATAAATAGAATTATCGTTTATTTTAAATAATCGATTATTTTCAAATAAACCATTTTTTTTTCGTCCATGGAAACAGATTATTCGATAATCTTTGAAAAATCGAAAATAATCGATTAATCAAAAATAATCGATTAATCATGATGGTGGGTGAGGTTTTCCGGGTTTTCCTCACCTATAAGTCAAATGGCACCATCAATCATCTTTAAGTCGCCCCGGAGCGCCACGGCAAATAATAATAGCCGTCCCTTCCCCTACACAAGTCGTTCAGTCGACTTCAGGGGTTGAAATTCACTCGTAAGGGGGTGAATTAGGGAGAGTATTATTATTATTATTATTATTATTATTATAATTATTTTAAATAATTGATTATTTTCGATCAATCGATTATTATCAATAATCTATTTTTATTGTATTTCCTTTAAAATCGTTAATTCGATTATCTTTGAAATATCGAAAATAATCGATAATTCCAAAATAATCACCTAATCGAAAATAATCAATTAATTAAGAAGCCGATTCTATGATAAATCGATTATTACCAATAATCTATTTTATTGTATTTCAAAAATAATCGATTAATTAAAAAGTCGATTAACTGTCAAATCGATTTTCAAAAAAAAACAGAATGATCGATTATTTTAAATAATCGATTATTTTCGATCAATCGATTATTACCAATAATCTATTTTTATTGTATTTCCTTTAAAATCGATAATTCGATTATCTTTGAAATACCAAAAATAATCAATAATTCCAAAATAATCGCCTAATCGAAAATAACCAATTAATAATTAAGAAGCCGATTCTATGATAAATCGATTTTCCAAAAAATAAAACGAATTATCTATTATTTTCTAATAATCCTTTTTTCATATTTCCTTTGAAATTGATTATTGGATTATCGAAAATAATTGATTATTAAAAAGCTGATTATCCAATAAATCGATAATTTTTAAAAAATAACAAAAATATCGATTATGTAAAATAACCGATTATATTCAATCGATTATTTATATATAATATCTTTGAAAAATCGAAAATAATTAAATAATTAAAAAACCGATTAAACGATAAATCGATTATTTTGAATAAATCTACTTTTTTTGTATTTCCTTTAAAATCGATTAATACATTATCTTAAAAAAAAACGAAAATAATTTATTAAAAACAGCGGATAAATCGATTTTCATTAAAAATATCAGAATTATCGATAAATCGATTATTTTTGTAACCCCTATCGGTCGCTTGCTTTTATCTGAGCATTTAGCTCCAAAATTTAGAGATTCGGATTTTTTGATCCAGTTATCTTTGAAATCGCATTCGATTGTATAATAAATAAATATTGCTAAATTTTCGATTTTTTTTAGTAAACGAAAATTATGTTCGAGTTGTTTAGGGGTTTGTAATGTAACATTTTATTAACGTGACTAAGGGTCGATTCCACCGTTGTGTTAAACGAAGTTTAAAATGACATTTTTACATTAACACTGTCATTTTAATCTCCGTTTAACACAACGGTGGAATCGGACGTAACTCCTGTAACTTTAGAATTTTTTTTTGCTTATACTAGATTACTTTGTTTTAAGACTGAAAATTCAATGTCACTTTCGATTTGACCGCAAATAAGATGAACCTTGAAATTTTAAGTAGGTCATCCTGTATTTCATCTAATATTCTTATAAAAATACCTTATAAAAATACCTTATAAAAATACCTTATAAAAATACCATAAAAATACCTTATAAAAATACCTTATAAAAATACCTTATAAAAATACCTTATAAAAATACCTTATAAAAATACCTTATAAAAATACCTTATAAAAATACCTTATAAAAATACCTTATAAAAATACCTTATAAAAATACCTTATAAAAATACCTTATAAAAATACCTTATAAAAATACCTTACAAAAATACCTTATAAAAATACCTTATAAAAATACCTTATACCTTATAAAAATAAAATTTAGCTAGCAACTATGATTCTTTACCTCTTATTTATCTACCAAAAAGGGCTAAAAACTACCTTTAGAAAACATTCTTATAAAACTACTTTTTAAATACAAAATTTCGTTAGCAATAATGCCTATTTACTATTTATTTAAATTAAATGTTCAAAATTTTACCCTTTTGTAAATTTATGTAAGTAATATGAAATCTGATTTCTGATGCTTAATATTTATTGAAACCCCTTAATGCGGATCTGAAGTATTCAGCCCAGAGAATCATGGCGCTTTATGTCAAAACGTTAATAAATATTTACCGCTGAAAACGAATATATTCATAACAGTAGTACTTGTAATATAAGTACATACAATTTTTCAAGATACATCGTGACATTTTGAACTTGAAATTGAATAACTAGAACACTTTAAATTGCTAAAATACCAACAAATAAATCAAAAAACAGCTGTCAATGGTGATTAAACTCAGGTGGAGGTGATCGCTGAATGGAAATCGGAGCAATTCGGGTGGCGTCGTGCAACAATGATTTTTAATTGGTGGGTTACTTTGGCTTAAAATAGACAACATGCGCAGTGTGCAATGTTACATCTTCGGTCTCTTTAATCTAAGATTGAACTCTATTCACATGACAGCTCTGTCGACAAATATCGGAAATTTGGGTTATGGTATATGTTTCATGTTAAATTAAAAAAAAGTAATCATTCAATGACACATTTTTTGGCCACTATAAAGAATTATAATTCTTTTATTTACGATCTATGATACATGAATTTATATTACTATTTATGTTGATTTTGTGCCAAAGTAAAAACATAAGATACCAGAAGCAACGAAAACTATTACAAACAAATACTATTTAATATTTTAAAATTATTTCGTTGAGTTTCGTATTATATAAACAAAAATTTAAAAAAATATTAGATAGTCCAGTAACTGAAGACCTGAAAATATGCAAAGCTGTCATTAAGTCGGTCCAGATTTCCTTTGTTGCTCAATTCTTAGGTATTGACGGTTGCTTTCAAGGGCGAAAACTTTTACCAACTCTGCTGCGTCGGAAAGGGCCCAAAATGGACCCTAAAACTGGTTTTCCCGCCAATATCTTCCACAATATGCAAATTAGAGAATTTTTGTCTAGATAAAAAAGAAAGATCTTATCATTATCTACAAAAATGGTCCCTATCATTTTTGTCGGGAATTCGACAGGTTTCGAGATAACCTCAATCAAAAGTCCCCTCGTTCAGCCCCTGCTTTATCTCATAGAATGCTGATTAGCTTGTAAACGGGTGGACAAATTGTTTCAGAACTCGGTCAAAAATTGATATTTTTCGATGATTCAAAGTTCATTACAATGGGAAAACCCATAGATATCGATCCATGTGCCTTGAAGCCCGTTATTTCCTGTCAATCACATTGAAAAAGGGGTCAAAGTTGCGTTTTCCCACTATTTTGGACCACTTTATAGTAATTCATTCATATTTTTTTCTTTAATAGTTTTTTTATCCCATTTTTATTTTAAATGGGATCTTGAGATGTCTCGAATGATCTCAGAAATTTTTTTCAGTATCTTCCTGGCGTTTTAAAACAAAATTGATTTGTTTAATTGCATTTTTCATACGTTTTCGGAGTTCTAGAAATCTTTGAAACAAGCAGTAATTAAAAACTCATATTTCATTATATTGTTATTCAATGCACACCATTTTAAATAGAGTGTCTACTTTTTATCAATTTTTGACCGAGTTCTGAAACAATTTGTCCACCCGTTTACAAGCTAATCATCATTGTTATAGAGATAAAGCAGGGGCTGAACGAGGGGACTTTTGATTGCGGTTATCTCGAAACCTGTCGAATTCCCGACAAATATGATAGGGACTATTTTTGTAGATAATGATAAGATCTTTCTTTTTTATCTAAACAAAAATTCTCTAATTTGCATAAAACCAGTTTTAGGGTCCATTTTGGGCCCTTTCCGACGCAGCAGAGTTGGTAAAAGTTTTCGCCCTTGGAAGCGACTGCCGAGACCTAAGAGTTGAGCCACAACGGAAATCTAGACCGACTTAATGTCAGGTTGGTCCCTTCAGTTACTGAACTATAGATTATAGTACAGCAGAGAAAAAATAATAAAACGTCACTTGAAGTAAGTGAATCTGTCATCACAAGCCATATTTTAAACTGTCACTTAAGAAATGTCGAATTTATTTTTTCACCCCAATTGTCGTGCAAATTTTGGAACACGCCCCTGTGCTGGTGTATGTTGATGTCTTAGATTAAAGAGACCGAAGATGTAACATTGCACACTGCGCATGTTGTCTATTTTAAGCCAAAGTAACCCACCAATTGAAAATCACTGTTGCACGACGCCACCCGAATTGCTCCGATTTCCATTCAGCGATCACCTCCACCTGAGTTTAATCACCATTGACAGCTGTTTTTTGATTTATTTGTTGGTATTTTAGCAATTTAAAGTGTTCTAGTTATTCAATTTCAAGTTCAAAATGTCACGATGTATCTTGAAAAATTGTATGTACTTATAATACAAGTACTACTGTTATGAATATATTCGTTTTCAGCGGTAAATATTTATTAACGTTTTGACATAAAGCGCCATGATTCTCTGGGCTGAATACTTCAGATCCGCATCAAGGGGTTTCAATAAATATTAAGCATCAGAAATCAGATTTCATGTTACTTACATAAATTTACAAAAGGGTAAAATTTTGAACATTTAATTTAAATAAATAGTAAATATGCATTATTGCTAACGAAATTTTGTATTTAAAAAGTAGTTTTATAAGAATGTTTTCTAAAGGTAGTTTTTAGCCCTTTTTGGTAGATAAATAAGAGGTAAAGAATCATAGTTGCTAGCTAAATTTTATTTTTATAAGGTATTTTTATAAGAATATTAGATGAAATACAGGATGACCTACTTAAAATTTCAAGGTTCATCTTATTTGCGGTCAAATCGAAAGTGACATTGAATTTTCAGTCTTAAAACAAAGTAATCTAGTATAAGCAAAAAAAAAATACTAAAGTTACAGGAGTTAGGTCCGATTCCACCGTTGTGTTAAACGGAGATTAAAATGACAGTGTTAGTGTAAAAATGTCATTTTAAACTTCGTTTAACACAACGGTGGAATCGACCCTTAGTCACGTTAATAAAATGTTACATTACAAACCCCTAAACAACTCGAACATAATTTTCGTTTACTAAAAAAAATCGAAAATTTAGCAATATTTATTTATTATACAATCGAATTCGATTTCAAAGATAACTGGATCAAAAAATCCGAATCTCTAAATTTGGAGCTAAATGCTCAGATAAAAGCAAGCGACCGATAGGGGTTACAAAAATAATCGATTTATCGATAATTCTGATATTTTATTGAAAATCGATTTATCCGCTGTTTTTAATAAATTATTTTCGTTTTATTTTAAGATAATGTATTAATCGATTTTAAAGGAAATACAAAAAAAGTAGATTTATTCAAAATAATCGATTTATCGTTTAATCGGTTTTTTAATTATTTGATTATTTTCGATTTTTCAAAGATATATGAAAATAATCGATTGAATATAATCGGTTATTTTACATAATCGATATTTTTGTTATTTTTTTAAAATTATCGATTTATTGGATAATCAGCTTTTTAATAATCAATTATTTTCGATAATCCAATAATCAATTTCAAAGGAAATATGAAAAAAGGATTATTAGAAAATAATAGATAATTCGTTTTATTTTTTGGAAAATCGATTTATCATAGAATCGGCTTCTTAATTAATTGGTTATTTTCGATTAGGCGATTATTTTGGAATTATTGATTATTTTTGGTATTTCAAAGATAATCGAATTATCGATTTTAAAGGAAATACAATAAAAATAGATTATTGGCAATAATCGATTGATCGAAAATAATCGATTATTTAAAATAATCGATCATTCTGTTTTTTTTTGAAAATCGATTTGACAGTTAATCGACTTTTTAATTAATCGATTATTTTTGAAAAACAATAAAATAGATTATTGGTAATAATCGATTTATCATAGAATCGGCTTCTTAATTAATTGATTATTTTCGATTAGGCGATTATTTTGGAATTATCGATTATTTTCGATATTTCAAAGATAATCGAATTAACGATTTTAAAGGAAATACAATAAAAATAGATTATTGATAATAATCGATTGATCGAAAATAATCAATTATTTAAAATAATCGATCATTCTGTTTTTTTTAAACCGATTTATCAGTTAATCGACTTTTTAATTAATCGATTATTTTTGATTAATCGATTATTTTCGATTTTTCAAAGATTATCGAATAATCTGTTTCCATGGACGAAAAAAAATGGTTTATTTGAAAATAATCGATTATTTAAAATAAACGATAATTCTATTTATATTATATTTTGTAAACACTGATTTATCGGTTAATTGGCTTTTTAATTAATCGATTATTTTTGATTTTTCAAAGATAATCAAGTAGTCGATTTTAAAGGAAATGACAAAAAATATATTGTTTGAAAATAATCGATTGATCGAAAATAATCGATTATTTTCAATGATCGATAATTTATTTCGATAATCACTCATCCCTAGCGACCAAATGACTTTTAATAGATTTAAATTTTAAAATGTTATCTGGTTTCAGACCTATGCATTTCTAGAGTTTTATGTGTCTCATCCTTTATAATAATTAATATTCTTAAAGAAAGAAGCCTTAATATACTTTTTTCTGAGGTTACAATACAAAACAGCATTTTTTCATTTTGACTAATTTTTAATAATATGTAATAGCCGTAGAAAAAATATAATGTTCAACTCATAAGGGTAGATTTGCAGTATTAGCCTGCGCACATGCTATTTTTATAATACTCGTAGACAATGAGTAACATTTTTTGCTCCATTAACAATATATTCTATTTCAACATTTTACTGTAATCTCTTGCAGAAAAGTCCGTAGTAAATAAACGCTAACGAAATATTCTATAAAAGGTCTTCTCTTTACATAAAATGTCGTGGCATCTGTTTGATATTAAAAAATCACGTTAATTTTATTTCATAATACAGAATTCGATTAAACACCTTTTAAATAAACCTTATAGTTCATTAAGATGCTAATAAACAAAGTCCGGTCCCTGTCACAGAGTTCGGGTCGCCGCCCAGTTCCCCCACTCCGTTAACCCTTCTTTAGAAATTGGCAACATTTGCGCAGGTTTAAAACCGGTGTATGTTATATCTCTGGTCTCTTTTATCTAAGGTTGATGTGGATGCAAATAGAAAATACTTAATTTCCTCAGTTTTGCAGAATAAACATTGATTTCTTTTCTGTATGTGTGAAATGGAAGACAATAGTTACCATCTGTACCATAAGTAAAAATGCTACAATTTAATTGATTGTTTTATATTGCCGATGCAATGATAGATAGATATATATTTATTTATTTATCTACTTTACAAATTACAAAATGTTTGTAGCAAGTCAAACTGAAATTAAACACTTAAAATGTATACATTATGCCTGCACTTCCACATAAATAGAAATAAGGTAAAAAGTTTAAAATTTATTTTAAAATGTATAAAACTATAATACACTTTATGTAACGTTGGTCAATTTATCGATAGATATATACAGGACGATGTTCTACGGTAGTGGTCGCCAACCTGTCGATCGCGAGCTACCGGTAGCTCGCGGAGGCAATTCTGGTAGCTCTCACAACGATTTTAATTTAAAAAATACAAACTGCAAAAGTCAGAGAAGCTTCCGAAAATTCCACAAAAAAATCTAATTGTCATATTAAACATAAACAGCGGCAACGTTGCGGTGAGCGATCTGCCGCTGACGCCATCAAGCTAGAATCGGCTAGAACCGCCGGACCAGCGCCTTAGTGTTCGAGAACAATCAGGATTGCTTTGAACGAGATAAATACGCACGGCGCGGCGACATTGCGCTTAGTTTAAAACTGAAGGCGTAACCAACGTCCAGCGGTTGGGTTAGTAGAGAACAACAAAAAATAATATTATGGCAAGCAGTTGTAAGAAGGTAAAGACATACCACTTTCATTCGGAATGGGAAGAACAATACTTTTTTACAGAAGTTAAAGATAAAAATGTGTGTTTGTTATGTAATACTTCGGTCTCCGTTGCTAAAAAAGGAAATATTGAGAGACATCATAAAACTGTACATTCTAATTTTGAAACATCATTCCCACTACATTCTGCCGCCAGAAAGGAGAAACTGAAACAGTTAAAAAAGCAGTTAATTGGACAACAATCAATATTTTTAAGAACAGTCGACAAAAATAAGGCTGCAACTGAAGCATAGTACCGTGTGTCCCAGATAATTGCACAAAAAAATAAACCTTATGAAGACGGGGAAATGATAAAACAGGCGTTTTTAGAAGCTGCTGATTTGTTATTTGCCAACTTTAGAAATAAAGACGAGATAGTTTCAGCTATAAAATCTATGCAACTTCCTGCTAATACAGTGATGAGACGTGCAGAAGTAATGAGCAATGATATTTTTTTACAGTTAAGAACCGACTTAGATAACTGTGTTTATTTTTCACTTCAACTGGATGAATCAACAGATGTCGTTGACACTGCCCAGATGGTCGTGTTCGTCAGGAGGGTTTTTAGTGATTTTACGATTAAAGAAGAACTTTTGAAGTTTATTCCACTGAAAAGACACACTACTGGATAGGAGTTGTTTTCTCATTTAAATAACATTATTTCTTCCGAGAAAATTCCAATATCGAAAATGGTAGGCTTGACAACCGATGTCGCTCCAGCTATGGTGGGTTGTGATAAGGGTCTGGTGGCGTTATGTCGTAAAGATAAAACTTTTCCGCAATTTCTCTGTTTGCATTATCCATCAGCAACCATTATGTGGAAATTTCCTGAAACTAAACAACGTTATGAAACTGGTGGTAAAAATTGTGAACAAGATTAGAGCTCAAGCGTTACAAAGAAGATTATTCAAAACCTTGGCCGATGAAGTTGACTGTCAATACGGGGACCTACTCCTTCACTCTGAAGTCCGATGGTTAAGTAGAGGACGGGTGCTGAAACGTTTTAATGATGTCCTATCTGGCATAGTTCAATTTTTCAAACAACGCGATGAATTGACTCCGGAAATAGAAAATTCAATCTGGTAGAGATTTTGGTTTTCTCGTGGACATTACAGAGAAATTAAATGAATTTAATTTGCAGCTTCAGGGGAGAGACAAAGAACTAGCGGAAATGATTTATGATATAAAAGCATTTATCAAAAAGCTGGAGTTTTGGGAAAAAAACCTAATTAACAGCGATACCAAGCATTTTCCTATTCTTTCAGAAAAAATATCTCAAAATCCATTAGAACCCTATGACAGCAAATATCATGTAGAAATAGTTTCTACCCTGAAGAATAACTTCAAAAATCGTTTTAAGGATTTCAACGAAATGGCTTTAGTAGCGCAGTTTGTTGTTTCACCCTTTATGGAAATTGATATCCAACAGTTTGCAACTTGTGATATGCAGAACTTTGGCGAAGACATAGCTGCAACAGAAATGGAAGTAATTGAGTTTCAAAATGATTTAGCCTTAAAATCGTTAGTCTCAAGTACCAAATGTATCTGGCGTATTGTAAGTAAAGACAAATATTCAGTTCTATGCCGTGTTGCCTTGAAAGTGAAAGTATTATTCAGTTCAACCTATTTGTGTGAATCTTCTTTTTCCAATATGAAGTTTATTAAGAACAAATATCGCAATCGACTTACAGATGAACATTTGGATAATTGTATTCGAATGGCTGTATCAAATTATACTGCAAACATTAAAAAAATTATCGAAGAGTCTGAGTGTCAGCCTTCTCATTGAACGTGCTTTTTTATATTTCAATGTTTATGTTCATGATAGTGCGTTACTTTTTTGTTAACTATTTTTAAATCTTACGTGACATGCCGTTGTGGCTGGATAAAAGTTTGTGTTTATTTTTCAAACACTTTCGTTTGGTAGGTAGGAATGTAGCTATGAACAAGTACGTACTAGTAATATTAGTTATTTTGTTTTTAGTTTATTATTAGTACCTATGTATTACCAGTTAAATAGTAAAATAAATACATATAATGATAAATTAACTGTGGCTTATTTCATTTACGTTGCGTTACGTGGCTTCCGTGTGGGTAGCTCGCTGTTTATTCCAAAATTAACAAAGTAGCTCAACACATTGAGAGGTTGGCGACCACTGTTCTACGGGAAAAACCCATACATCGATACCAGTTTGACTACCAATCTGGAAAGTCTTGCGATGCAGCTATACATAGGTTAGTTTAACAAGCTGAACAAGCATTGGAAAGCAAAGAAATAGCAGTAAGAGTCTTCCTAGATATAGAAGGCGCCTTTGAATGTCCACAAACCCAACAAAAACCTATGTTGTTGCATTCACAAGAAAAAGGAACCTTCAAGGAGTGATGGAGCTTTATACATCTAAAAATGGCAAAAGAGGTTAAATATCTCGGAATCTCACTTGATAACAAGCTTAGCTTCTGCAGCCATATAGAAAAAAACATGATGATGGGAGGGGTTTTTCAGGTTTTCCTCACCTGTAAGTCAAATGGTACCATCAATCATCTTTAAGTCGCCCCGGAGCGCCATAGCAAATATCCTTTTCCCCAAACAAGCTCAGCTTTTGGGGTTAAAATTCACTCGTAAGATATTATTATTTTAGTGATTGCTACAATTCTTAAAAGCACTTCTTGCCAATGGTTTATTTCAGCGTTAATAAGTCTTTAAGAAACTGCATCTATAGTTTTACAATACTTTAATCTTAGGTTCAGTTCTAGAAAAGATTTTTGGGACTGAATATGATTTTTAGAAATTTCGTGGTCTTTTAGATGCTTCCAACTTTTATACCCCTCCTTTGAAAGGGACTAAGTACACAGCCAAAAATTTTGCAACAAAAGCAATATACGCAATTTTTTAAGACTGAGTACACTAGCCACTCTCTTAAAATTTGCTCTCCATTATTTAAAATTTCTTTTATAATAATTAAGGCTACATTTTCTACCAGTCTCATTGTATGGAAATCTATAATAGGTCAGCTGTACTCAACCTTTTTTTCTTTCGGGCCACATAAATCTGTTTGTTATGCTACACGGGCCACAATATTTTTGAGTGATAACTAGAGTTGCCACCATTTTGAAATGCAAATGCAATGGGTGACTATAGGGATTCGCTTTAAATATTACTGAGGCAGAAAATGAAAAAAAAAAAATTTTCGTGTGTATGTATGCCGGCACGATAACTCTAGAACGAAAGTTCTGATTGACTTGCGGTTTTGATTTTCTTAAATAATTACTTCTAACAATTTTCTTAAAATCCGCCTATGCATTTCTTATCCGACAATTTTAGGAATTCCAATTGTTTCTAACGTCAACATTCCTAACATTCCATAAATTGCAAACAATCTCTAACGACCTGTCAAACAACAGATGTTGATAGTAAATTTCTAAGGCGGGTTGCGACCTTCATACTTGCAACCATAGCCATTTTAGAAGCTATTTTCATTCGAAATTAGTCGCCAAGCCTGCCAATTTATGAAAAATATATAAGCAGTTTTTTAAAAATGTCTTTTTATGGTGGTGCTAACTTAAGCGTACTACTATTTCGCCCCTAGCCACAAAAACACCTTCATCAAATTTACTGGCT
>OV651816.1:78956-261959 GCA_927349885.1 Psylliodes chrysocephalus | reverse complement strand
TATATAATCTGTACAAAATAGTCAATGGAGAAGAAACGAATCCTTCACTAAATGTTCCAGAATTTGATACGAAAGATTCAAATAAACATGCAGAAGAAAAAAACAATTATGTTTCTAAATGTGAAGACTGGAGGTATCGTCATTCCTTATCCAGGGCTTTTATTCTTTTCAATGTGGATACGAATATCGCTTCTCAGATCACTTGCTACACAGATTCTTGGGATATGTGGAGAGTTTTAAACGATCTGTTTGACCGAAAAAATGAATACTCTCTTCACGCTCTTGTAAAATCAATAGTTGGGATTAAATGCGAAAATAAAGCCAAAATACAGGAACACATTGCTAAATACAATGAATTGTGGTCACGGTTAGTAGAAAGGACTTCAGTTACTTCCAATGAAGAACGCGATTCCCTAGAAGCTGCACTACGTCCGCTAGCAAATTCAATGAAGGCAAAGGGATCACTTTTTCTCACAACCTTACCAGAAGAATTAGATAACATAATAGATAATCTAAAAACTAAACAAAACTTAACATATGATGATGTATGCGCACGATTATTAGAATTGTCTACAAAAACTAATACTATAGCTGAAGATGAACAAGCATTCTTGGGAAGAAATAAAAATTTTAGAAGATATAATACAAAAGAATGCACGTATTGTAAAGATAAGAAAAAATGGTATAAAGGACATACAATAATAAACTGCCGAAATAAAAAAGATGAAAAAACAAATAATACAGTATGGGATTCAGAAGATGACGAGCATGCCTATCCAGCATTTACAACCAGTTCTAAATCAAACAGATGGATATTTGATACAGGTGCAACTTCTCATATGTCTGGAAATAAAGATGCATTTTGTAATCTTCGTCCCTACAACAGTTTCATTCGACTGGGTAATGATAAAAAGATTGAAGTTACTCATATCGGAGAAGTTAAACTTAAAGCTATATTACCTGATGGTTCAACTCTGAATGTCAGATTACACAATGTCTTGTATGCTCCAGAATTAAAGTGTTCACTGATGTCTTGGGAAACTATCAGAACAAATGGAGTAACAATGAAAGGTGATAAAGATATAACATTATGGAAAAATGGACGTATGATTGGGTGGATTGTATCTCAATTAAAAGAAAATGTTTTCCAGGAAGCTGAGTTGCAATCATCTAATTTTAGTAATGCCTCAGAAAATATAACTAGTTGGCATAGACGATTGGGACATCTTCCTATAAGTTCCTTCCGAGATCTTAAGTGCGCAGTAGCTGATCCTAATGTTATTCCGAATATTAAATCCATCATAATAGACTGTAAAGCATGTGAACTTTCCAAAATGACTAGAAGAATAACAAGAGAGCCTGGAAATGTGTGTCAATACTTGCTAGAAAAAATTCACTCTGATATATGTGGACCATTCTCAACGAAATCAATAGGTGGAAGTCTATACTACATCTCATTCATTGATGAATATTCCCGTTACACAGAGATTAATTTTTTAAAACAAAAAAGTGATGCGCTAGAAGCAATAAAGGAGTATGTACAAAAGGTCGAAAAGCAAACAGGGAGAAACATTAAAATTTTCAAATCCGATAATGGAGGTGAATATAAATCTAGAACTTTACAATTATTCTTTAAGTCACGCGGTATAGAACATGAAAATTCTATACCATATATACATGAAACGAATGGATTAGCAGAGAGACTAAATAGAACTGTAACTACAATGTCTAGAACCAATCTAATTGATTCTGATTTGCCCTTGACATTATGGGCAGAATCGGTAGCACACTCGGTATATATAAAAAATAGAATTCCTCACGCATTCAATAAAAAAACTCCCTTTGAAATGTTTTTTGGAATGAAACCAAAGATAGGTCATCTACAATACTTCGGCCAAAAGGCCTATGTAAATATCCCTTCGGCAACTCAAAAGCCAGGAAGCAAACTGTATCCTAGAGCCTACAAATCATTTCTAATCGGATTTGGCAAAAAAGCAGGCTGGTACCGGTTTTGGAATGGTAAAACTATAATTGTGTCGAAAGACTTTAAGTTAATCCCTCAAGAAGGTCAAGAAGGAGTAATATTTATATCACCATTAGAAAGAAAGGAACTAAACAATACCCCTGTACAAAATCCTAATGAAAATAGTGGAGAGACTGATCAAAGTGAAAATAAAGAAATTCAATTTAATTTGTCATCAACACCCTATGAGGAACCAGACTTAGTACCAAATTCTACGCCATCAACATCCAGTAAAGAACCAGATTTAACACCAAATTATGTATCCTTCAGACGCAGCGCAAGAGAAAGTAAACCGCCTATTCGCTATACAGAGGAATTTTGTAACTTAGCTTTAGATGAACCACTTTCATATATAGATGCTGTTAGAGGACCTGAATCAGATTTATGGATAGCTGCCATCAATGATGAACTCGAGTCAATGAAGAAAAATAATGTTTGGGAAATTATTGAAATGCCTCCTGGAGAAAGAACCATTGGATGTAAATGGGTTTTTAAGAAAAAGCTAGGAGATAATGGGAAAATCTCCAAATATAAGGCAAGACTAGTAGCACAAGGGTATAGTCAAATACACGGTATTGATTTTGAGGATACTTTTGCTCCCGTAGTGCGCTAGCACATGCAGTTAACAAACAAATGGTTGCCAGACAGCTAGACATAAAGACTGCATTTCTCAACGGCGACATAGACTTTCAAATCTATATGAAATTACCAGAAGGTTTGAGTGAGGAACAAGGGAGAGTATGTCTTCTAAAAAGAAGTATTTATGGATTAAAGCAGGCCCCACGTCAATGGAATCATAGGCTAGTATCAGTTCTTAAAGGCATTAATCTCCACCAATCAGTTGCAGATCCATGTTTATTTGTATCATCGGATTATCAACTGGCTCTAGCAATATATGTAGATGATATATTATTATTAGGAAGTACCGAAGAAAGGATACGCAAAATCGAAAATGCTCTACAAAATAATTTTGAAGTCACTTTTCTTGGTATACCAAAATTTTTATTATCGTTACAAATTGAATGGGGCCCAACTTATGTATATATACATCAAAAACAGTATATTCTTAAATTACTGGAGAAGTATAAAATGTCTAACTGTAATCCTACATCTACGCCAATGGATCCAGGCTGCAAGCCACAAAAAGCAAAAGAAGGTGATTTGAGAACCGATAAAAAATGTTACCAATCAAAAATTGGAAGTCTTCTTTACCTCGCTACAGGAACAAGGCCAGATATAACGTTTGCAGTTAATATATTATCACAATTTTGTGTAGATCCTACGGTTATTCATGATAATATGATTCAACATCTCTTACGTTATCTCAGAGGATCCGTAAATCAAAAACTTATATACAAATACACAATTTCACCATCAATATCAATGTTTAGTGATGCTTCTTATGCAAGTTGCATTGATGATAGGCGATCGTATAGTGGATATATGGGTTTTTATGGATTGGCTCCTGTATCTTGGACTACTAAGAAACAGCAATCTGTGGCAGTAAGCACAACAGAGTGTGAATATATGGCACTAAGCATAGCTTGTAGACAAGCTATTTGGATGCAATATATCATAAAAGATCTTCTTGGTCAAACCAATACACTATTACTTTGTGATAACCAGGCCGCAATGCATATTTCTGAAAATCCAGCTCTTCATCAACGAAGCAAGCATATAGATATTCAGTATCATTATGTTAGGGAACGCGTTATATCGAAAGATGTTAACATCGAATATATTCAATCAAAGGAAAATATTTCAGATATGTTAACAAAGCCTTTATCAAGAGATTCCTTAAATTATTTATGTGCAAAAATAATGGAGAATACACACTGAGGGAGAGTGTTGAAATTTCCCAGTGTAATTCTCAATTATTATTATTAACTTCACTCTGTATATTGAATGTGTTTGCTAGATTTTAATATGATGTCTTTGTTTTTGACAGTGATTTGAAACTATTTTTTGATTATTAAATATATGTTTGTCAAAGTCTCTTAAGTTATTACCTCAGATAAATTCAATACAAAAATCACAGGATATAAAGACAACATGCCCGGGGAAGATTGGTTTTATGGATTTATGTTTAGACATAAAATTTTATCGGAGCGCCTTGCACAAAATATCAAGAGGAGTAGAGCAGAAGTCGATAGCCAAAAAGTTCAAGAATATTTTGATAACCTTCAGGCTGTTATGGGACCTATTCCTCCAGAGAACATAATTATGATGAATTCAATTTAACTGACGATCCTGGAAGATCAAAGGTCGTTGGTAAAAAAGGATCCAAACATATAAATAGAATTATTGATTCTTCTAAAAGCAGCACGTCAATTATGATGGCTGCTAGTTCTTCAGGTGTTTTGCTGCCTCCGTATGTCGTATACCGAGCTCTTCATATTTACCCAACTTGGATAGAAGGGGGCCCAGAAGGCACTGTATACAGTAGATCGAAAAGTGGGTGGTTTGAGACACCAATATTTGAAGACTGGTTTTTACAAGTGGTTTTGCCATATTTCCGCAAGTTAGAAGGGCGAAAGTTGTTAATTGGCGACAATCTTTCCAGTCACTTGTCATTGTTTGTGATTAAGCAATGTGAAGAAAACGACATTCATTTCATTTTATTACCCCCATATGCCACCCACTTGCTGCAACCTCTGGATGTTGCATTTTGTTGCCCCATGAAGAAACACTGGCGTGCAAACTTGACTGATTGGAAAATGAAAAATAAAGGTGTCCTGCCTAAATCAGAATTTCCTCGTCTTTTAAAGAAAACATTAGAATCTTTGGGCCCGAATATCGACAAAAATATCAAATGTGGTTTTAGAGCTTGTGGAATTGTTCCATTAAACGCTGAAATAGTTTTGGAAAAGTTGCCCGGAAAGACAGCAGAAAAGGATAATGCTAATGATCACTGGAGCCAAAGTTTTTCCGAATATTTAAAAGACTGTAGATGGGAGGAAAAAAGCGAAAAACCGAGGAGGGGTAAAAAGCTGAATGTTGCCCCTGGAAAAGGTGTGAGAACAGAAGATCTTCCCCAAGAAGAAAATATCATTTTTGAGGAGAGTGATGTGGAAAACATTTGCGTAGAAGAGGAAAAAAACGTTTATGAAGACGAAAATGAAATGTCTATATTTGAGCAACCTTCTACCAGCACTTATAAGAGAGAATCAGAAGTTGATCAAAATCTCATTGAAGTGGGAGATTTCGTTGTAGTTTCCGTTCCTAGTGAAGACCAAAAAAAAATTCGATAGGTCTTATAGATAAAATTGTTGATATAAAGGAAGAGCTTTTTTTAGTAAAATACCTTAGAATAAAAGGCGAAAAAAATAATTATTTTATATTTCCCGATATTTCTGATGAGGGACTTGCGTTTAAAAAAGATATTTTTAAAAAAATTCTTCTAAAAGAAATAAGAAGAGGAAGGCACTTTTTTAAGCACCTTCCCGACAACATCAAAATAAAATAATGAGTTTATTGCAATGTTATTTGTTAACAACATAGTTATTACGTGTTTTTAAATGTTTTTATGTTTTTTTGGAAAAATATTTGAGTTTCATTACTTTAAATAAAATTGTTCGTACCGAAATTGTTTTTGGGCCCCCTATCCCCCCTAAGAAATTTTTTGTATGAAATCTGTATATATGTATATTTAATTATATTTGTCCGAACACTCTTACTATAAATTAAGTTTGGATTTTCCTATAAATTAAAGGTGATCCGAACTTAGACCACCCATAGGGGTGAGATCGGACACCTTTCAATAATAAAAAAAAAAATAGAATTTTTTGAAATATGCAAAAAACAAATACTGTATTCGATAGAGGAAGGTTTAAGGTTCTTATATTAATTTTTTCAGATTTTTACAAAAATCTAGCCTCTTGCTATTAAGAGCAAACATGACGGGCGCTCCTCCACCAAAAATCAATTTTACATTTGAGGTAGTTAAAAAAAATTGTAAAAAAAAATGGATCAGGCCAATCGTTGTAAAAATGAACCAAGAATTTCGCTAAGCCGCGAAAAACTTTTTAAAGAAAAACAACAAAAATTTCAACTTTTTAATAAATTTAATTTTTTGGCTCTTTACCGGCATTCTATAACAAATATCTTAACTATTTTCTAAATAACTTTTTTTCAAAAAGATTACCAACTTTAAACAGGACCGAAGATTAACATAGTTTTCATTCCGATACTAATTCTATTAAAACAATGATACCAGTGAATATGGCAACGCTGCTAGTCTTTGAAGCCCGTGGTTAAAAGGGTAGCTGCCGTTTAGTTAAATTTTTTAATTCCTGTGTCGAAAAATAGGTAGTTGTTTTTGAAGAGGTGCGAAATTATTGTGATCGTCTTAGTTTGTTGTTGAGGCGTTGTTAGGTTTTTGTTTAATTTAGTTTTTAGTTAATTTATGAAATGAAAAATTCTGAAAGGCAAAAATGCACAGCTGACAAATTTCTATTTTATTTGTTTGCTGCCAGAGTTAGTAAATCCTAGAAAAATACGACATGTGCCAATTAGGGAAAAGAGATTGTCAAGAATTTTGCACGCTTAAAAAAATGTGTAATATACAGGGTGTTTTAAAATACATGCGACAAAATTCAGGAATTGAGTGCTCGTATGAAATTAAGATGGGTCTTTTCTATAACAAAATTTCCTCAGCCCACCCCTTTTCGAGATATCACCCTTAAAAAGTGGTGACTAAAATTGAGATTTTATTTTTTTTCTAAAATTTCAGTAAAGCTAGAAACTTGAAATTCTGTAATCGCAAAGGACTAACCACGGGTATTTTTTCAATATTTCTGTTACATTATAGGGGGGTGAAATTAGCAACACTTACTTTATTTCATATCAAAACTTTTTTTCGAGATGAACTTTTATGAAATCCTTGATTTATTTAATTTTTTTTTATTCTTGAATTTTTTTCCCAAAACCAATAGCTTCAGAGAAAAAAAATTAACACCCTAATTTATTATTATTTTTTTTTAATAAATTGAGTGGAAAACAGTGTAACGGGCTTGTAACTATCGTATCGTACACTCTGTCATTATTCGTTTCTTGCAATAATTTACACCAGTTTACACCAGAAGATAGCACTTAACGAAGCGTTTTAGCCACTAATTTTGGCGAATTTTAAGAAATCATTAACAAGACATTAGGGGCTTAAATTTGGGGATTATATTAAGAATAGTGCTGTCGAGGATTTCATTATGATATTTCAAAATTAAAGCCCTTTTAGTTTTTTTGGGAAACTGGAAGTAATTAAAACATTAAAATATATGCATATTATAGATATTATTGCCTAATTTATTTTACCAAAATTTAAATATTTTGAGATATTCTTGTCCGATAATATAAGGGGTATGAACACCTTAAGATTGAAAGAGAATTAACTTTAATTCATGAGATGCAAAGCATCATAATTGTCGCGTCACAAAAAACCACCTGCTGCCAAGAGAAAATTTTGATTCAACAGTATTGTATATTTTGTGTTGTAAAAGAGAAAAAATTAACATTTCGTGTTTTAATAGTTATTTTTTTAATTTAATAGTCTATGTGAAAAAAATTTTTTTTAATACAGACTTATACAATTTACCTATCTCCAATTCATCACTTTCCGTATCCATATACCTAGGGTCCGATTACAATTAGAAAAACACCGCTACGTCATAACTATTATTTCGAATTTCCAATATACCCGAAATTAGACGGTCATATTTTAACAGCGTAATCTACATCTTACAAGTATTAGAAATTAAAAATTAAAAAAAAAAACCGAATTCAAAAACGTGCAGATGCCGTCACCCAAAGCTGGGACGAATCCTCGAAAAAATGGTTTCGAATCACGAATCCGAATCACGAGATGTGATTCGAATCACGGATCCAATGTTTGAATCCTTTTTCAAAAAAAAAAAGGGATTCGAATCAAGTGATTCGAATCCTTTTTTCCGATCACGGATACGAATCACGAATCAGTGTTATACTGTGATAATAATTATATTTGCTTTCAAAACTAATACTGTTTTATACCTCGGTCCTAAAATATTTAACGCACTTCCGGTGGAATTTAAAAACCTAAATTCGATAGGACTTTATAGATCTAAATTGCAATAATGGATATTAACTAAACAAGGATAAATATTTTAAGATTTTATTAATTTAAATATAACTAAAATCTAAAATCATTTAGCTAAAAAGAACTTTACTTATTTGCAATTATCCAATTATTTATGTATATGATAATTATTTATAAAATATTCAATGCTGTAGCTAGTTTGTATCTACAATAAATAAAAAAACAAGTATTAGAAATTAAAATTTAAAAAAACCGACTTCAAAAATGTGCAGATGCCGTCATCACATCTTAACCAAATTTATATGGAATTATCCCTGAGGTACCCCCTTACTAATAAAAAAGAATCATATGAATCGGACAAGGTGGTAAAGCATTATCGCTAAACATACATAAAAAATGAGAGTTCGAGGATTTTCTCATGGACCCAATTATTAGATTTTGACTAAATTTATATGGGACCACCCCTAAAGTGTCCCCTTTCTAACAAAAAAAAAAAGAATCATATAAATCGGACAAGGTGGTAAAGCATTATCGCTAAACATACATAAAAAATGAACCACCCCTGAAGTACCCCACTTTTTAACAAAAAAAAGAATCAATGAAATCGGGCACCGTGTTAAAGAATAATCGCTGAACATACATAAAAAAAAATATCGCGACGAATTGATAACCTCCTCCTTTTTTGAAGTCGGTTAAAAAAAGATATAAGGGCTTTCTTGCAAATCCGTAATTCCCCTGTTGATTTATACGACAGGGAAATTACGTTTTTAACAGGGGAATTACTATTATTTAATTATGAGAATATTTTCTGCAAATATTTTCTCAATACCCCTAATATATGCCAGTCTTATTGTAGATTTGTGTAGCAATGGCTAGACAACCAAAAAAGAGCAGAAAAGAAATATTAGAAAAGAAAAGAATATCAGAATGGTCTAGATATCGGAGAATAAAAAATGATTGGCAAAAGTATACCTAACAAAAAGAAAAAGAGAGTAATATACATGAAGAAAAAGGAGAAAAAACAAGTAAAGGCAGCAAAAGATGATTTCTCGAGAAAATTGAGAGGCTAGAAAACGCTGGAAAAAAATATCAAGGCTTTTCGATCCAATCTTAAAAAAGAAACTCTTCGGTTTATGAGAGACAGCCAGATTATCATTGTAGATCAAAGAAAAATAGTTGCCAGAAAAAATTTAGAAGCCATAAAAAAAGAGAAATAAAGAAATACGAAAAAAAGATGAAGAAATAAAACCACTTAAAATTAAACTAAAAAAATACAGAAAGAGAAAAAGTCTACTAAAAAAATCGATAACTCCCAATACGAAAGTGTTGACAAATGTTAAATAACTTTTAGCCAATCCTACTAAAGAGATTAAAAAGCAGGTTACAAAGAAATTTATTGTTTAGTAAAGTAATGAAATAGCAATTAAAAAACTTTACTCAACACCTAAAATGAAAAAGGAGATGTGAGAAAATCCTCAAACTCTTCATTTTTTATGTATGTTTAGCGATAATGCTTTACCAAATTGTCCGATTTATATGATTCTTTTTTGGTTAGTAAGGGGATACCTCAGGGGTGGTCCCATATAAATTTGGTTAAGATATGGTGACGGCATCTGCACGTTTTTGAAGTCGGTTTTTTTTTAATTTTTAATTTCTAATACTTGTGTCATGTCAGCAAATCGGTAAAATGTATGAACTAAATCGACGGTTCATTTTTGTTATGCGAATATTGGGCTTGGGTTTTGCTGGATGCAAAAAGTTTTGCGGTTTGATGGATATAAGCAGTTCCTTTATAAATCAATCCACATACGATTTTTACATTAATAAAATACATGAATGTATTGTGGCAATTACTGAGACACTGCTCTCCTCAGCTGCTAAAGAGGAAAAGCAATTGACGAGTTTTGAAAACAACCTTGAAGATGCAACAAATGTGACTGTCTCTGGTGATGGGACGTGGAAAAAGCGTGGTTTCGCATCCCTGTATGGTGTCAGCTCTCTAATTGGATACTATTCAGGAAAAGTCTTGGATATCGTTGTTAAATGTTCTTACTGTAAATTATGTGAGTCTTGGAAAAAAAATTAGCTACGGCAGAATTTGAAGAGTGGAAAGAAGAACACATCCAAAATGATGAATGTACTGCCAATCACACTGGAGCATAGTCCTGTGTAACACTGTGTTGTATCACACCGTTGTGCTGATACTTTGCGCTGTGTCAGATGTGTTGAAACAGAACAATGAGATGCACTGACACTTGACACTTGATAAAACCAAGATGGGTAAAACGTGTTGTGGACATTTTGTCAGTTTCAAAACTTAGTCACATCTGGCACTAAGAGTGTGTTACTTACATGGCAGTCTTTATATGTGTGATTTTTTAATAAAGTAAAACCCAGCGTCCGTCCGCTGCTGAAAAGACCAGGCCCCTTAATTGTGCAACCCACACTGCACCTATGTTTCGATTAATGTAATATGGGTTGTGTGTGAGTATGGGTACATAATAATATTAAAATGGATCTAAATTTAAAACATAATTTTAATAAAATTGAGAACAGGTACATAACAAGAACAAATAAATTTGGTTTCAAAATACTTAAAAAAAAAAGTTCTTTAAACATAATGCTTTAAGCTAAATATTAAAAATTCTGAAAAAATATTCTTATCATTTAAAATGGCAATAAACTAGTCAGTATTATTTAGATTATAGCTTAAAAAAATTATTTGAGATGCTTTTTCAGTCTTTAAACTCTCTCGTTTTTCGTTTATAATTTGTCCAGCTTTGGAAAATATCCGTTCGCATGGTACAGATGTTGCCATAATACAAAGTCTGGTCTTCATAATCTGAAATAATTTAGAATAGATGTGCCTTCTTTGGTGCCACCAGGCAAGAGGATCTTGGTTCAACCCTAAGGCATTCCTGCGAGGTAAAATAGGTTCATCTATGTACCGATCTACTTCAACAATAGCTGAAGCCTTTGGGTTAGTGGGTTTTAAATGTTGTTGAACTTCCTTATCAAATTCCATCCAGAGGTCTTTTAACGGATTATTTTTTTGTGGCTCAATATCTTGCTTTTCTTCTTCAATATCGTTTTCTTGACTGTTTGTAGTTTCCCTTTCGTCTAGATACAATAATTTTGTGTTAGCCACTTTTGTGTATAAATTTTCTATGGCACGTTTATATTTTGTCTGATCAATAAAGCCAAATTGTTTGACTCTTGGGTCTAAAATAGTTGCTTGGGCGATTAACTGATTGTCTTCAATATCCTGAAACAGTTTTTTTTAATTCACTTTGCAATTTGTTAATCATATTCTCAATTTCAGGCATAACAGTACTTAAATCAAAAGAATTTAAATGTCTTACGATTTGTTTATAATAAAAAATAATAGTGGAAGCACTAACATTTTGTTCTGCACTTATAGCAGTTGTCACTACATTGAAAATTTCAAGCACTTTCACTGACTGCTCAGCGATAATCCACTCTTTATTCTGCAAAGAAGAAATGCTCTCGCCGGATTCAGATTCATTTTGGTTTTTTTGTGATGTACTTAAAATAGCTAAAGTCGAAATTATTGCGTTTTTCATTTTTAGTACCCTCTGAATCATATCAAATGTTGAATTCCAACGAGTAACTACATCGTTTTTTAATTTTAATGGCGGCAGGTCCATTCGCTCCACTGCAGCTTTTAGTTGAGAATAAGCAACTAAACTTCTTCGGAAATAACGTACGATGCTTTTTATTTTTTCTAAAACATTTGATATTTCTTTTAAACCTGACTGGGTTGTGAGATTTAGAAGATGAGCAAAACAGCCCCAAAACCTCCATCCACCAATTCGAACTGCTGCTTTCATATTAGCTGCATTATCCGAAACTATAGCAGCTATTTTATTATCAAATTTCCACTCATGAATGGTGTCTTTAAGTTTGTTACAAATGTTTTCTCCAGTGTGTCTGTCCGTGTAGGATATACATCCTAATAAATCTGAAGATAAATAAGTTTTTTTATCTTCTTCTACGATGTAATGGGCAGTCACACTGTAGAAGCTGTCATTTGTTCTAGATGTCCAACCATCAGTTGTCAGGCATACTGCGAATGCCCTTTCTAAACGGCTTCTAACAATGTCGGCTGTTTGATTGTACATTGATGGAATTAATGAGTTTGAAACTGTCTTACGAGTGGGAATTTTATAACTTGGATTTAATAGAAAAAGTAATTTTTTGAATTCCTTGTCTTCTACTATGCTAAATGGATGATATTCTTTGGTTACCATGGAAATTAACTGTTTATCTATTTCTTTTTGTTTGGTAATGGAGAGAGGTCTTTAAAAAAATCCAGAAATGGGTTGATTTTTGTTTTTAATTTTAATTTCTCTCGTTGTGGCTGTAGTTATTCCGGCTGTAGACGTTGACGGATTAGGCGGAGTAGTTTCTTGGGATTTAGATATGGATGGCAGTGATTCAATATTCTCATGTTCAACTTCCTGTTCTATTGTTTGTCTACTTATTATTTGGACGGGATGTTTTGTTTTCATATGTCGGATTAATGTAGATGTAGAATTATTTTTAAATGATAAAATTTGTCCACAGTATACACATTTCACTTTTCCCTCTGACACTTCGGAAAAATGATTCCAAACCTCGCTTTTTTTGGGAGCCATTTAATCAGCAAACCAACAAATAACAAAATAACAAATAACTGAACAAAGTTCTGATTAGGAATAATTAAAAATATGGAGAAACTCAAATAAAAAATAACTTTGGAGACTATTTATCAAACAATATAAATCCTTCTATTCACAACAAACAATAACACATCAACACAATTTTTTTACAAACGTAATATTAGAACAAAGAAAAAAAACTGCTAACTACAGGAATCCCCTACTAGCTCATCATCATTTAAAAGTGTTCGTCTGTTGTTAGTTGTTATGAGGTGTCGCCATCTCTTAACTTTAGCGAATATTAGTAGCCTAATGACATAGTTTTCTTCTTAAGTTCTCTCTATGGTTTACGAATTATTGCCGGACGAGGGTGGCATAAAAAAATAACTGATTTGTAGATTTATTACATGAATAACCAATTCAATTTTCATTATGTTTTTAATTCACTATTATTTAATATTTTAGGCGTTAAATATAGATGAATATAAGATATTTAAGCTTGAATTGTATCTAAACATTTATAAATTCATAATATATTAAATTGTGTATAAATTCAAAATATAATTTTACAAAATTATACTAGTTTGGACAAATTAAGCAATCTACACATTCTGCATTGTTTAATAATTTATTGTAATACTATTGATATGGTGCTTCGCTTTGGTTTGTCACAATTAATTTTGCTGACACTATGACCAAGTAGTGTGAGCACAAAACACGTATAGTGTAAGTACTGACACAAGCGTGAGACAACAGAACAGAAAGATATTTGTTTTAAGTTTTAGTTTTATGAGTTAGGTATGCGTTTTGCAATACATAAACGTCACGGATGTGTTGTAACACAATTGTGCTGATACAAAGTGTTGAAACACTAAGTTGTATCAGCATCATTGTATCAACACTTAAAATTGTACTGTGTTACCCAGGACTACTGGAGCATCTGGGAACATGGAAGTATCTTCAATTATTTGAAATGTTTAAAAGTTCTATTGTTAAATATGGCTTGAGATTTTTCAATTATATAGGAGATGGAGATTCTAAAACATACTGTTATGTGAGCCATTTCATTATTCAGTCATGCTCTAACCCTACAAGTCTCTCTCTGTCTTATTTGGCCTTTGAGGCTCAACTTTTCCGATTATTATACATAGTTAAACCCCTTAAGACCAAACCTATGGGACGACTATGGTGGAAGCACTTTCGCGAACATTCCAGGGTCAACGAGATACTATTTCTAGAACATTTCTGGTACATACTGGCAATTTTGGTGGGGGAGCATTCTAGTCCACCAATTTGTATATAAATTGGTGGAGGAGAGGCATCAGTATCAGTAGTTGATATATGGACAGTGAAGATAAATAGTAATTAGTAGATAGACAGTGGTGAATATAAATTGTGATCAGTTTAAAGACATTCGAAGTATATATAAATTAAAATAGTATTGTTTAAAATAAATAAGTGTTTAAATAAATTATTAATAAATAAACTGTTGTTTGAAAATAAACAAACATCACAATACTCTGGTATTCTTAAAGCTAAACCTTACGGTGAAGATTTTGTGGTCAACAAGAAAGAATGCGTGGGACATGTACAGAAGAGGATGGGCACCCGGTTACGTGACTTAGTAAAGAAAACTGTTGAGGACAAGATAGTCAAAGGCAAAAAAACTCTTTCTGGCAAAGGTAAATTGACTAGCAAATTAATTGACAAGTTGACTGTTTACTATGGTTTGGCGATAAGAAGAAACTGTGATTCAGTGAAAAAAATGAAAGACGCGATAGTTATGGGCTACTTACTACCACTACAGTTCTACTGATAAAAAAACCTCAACATCAAAATTGCCCTGAAGGTCCAGATTCGTGGTGCACCTGGCAGCGAGCATCGGCAACAAATACTCTTTCATCGTTCAAACACGAATATACTTCATTACCAAATGATGTCTTGACTGCAATGAAACCTATTTATGAAGACCTGAGTAAGGATGAGCTTTTGGAGCGGTGTGTTGGTGGTTTCACACAAAATAATAATGAAAGCTTCAATCAGCTGATCTGGAAAATTACACCCAAAATACTTCCAGCTGGCTCCAAAATAGTTCAAATTGCTGCATCAATTGCTGCTTGTACTTTTAATGAAGGTATATCAGCCTTATTATTAATTATGCAAGGTATGGAGTTGAAACTTGGTCCAAACTCCCACGAATATGCCCGAAAAATGGATGAAGACCGTGTGTGCGCAGCCGAAAAAAAATCTGCTAGCGAGACTCGTGAAGCCAGGGTTCGTCATAGACAAGAACAAAAGGAAGCCCTGGATATTGCAGCTGCTGCAGGTACTTCACTTTATGGCCCAGGAATCGATGATTCAATGTAAGTTAAAAAAAAATTTTTTTTCCACTTCTACTATCACTTAAAACTTTAAACGCGTTTTTTTCAAAACCGTGTTTTCAAAGTCCGCTGTCAAGATTTCTCGCGAACTGCTCAACCGATCTTAATGAAATTTTACACAGGTCTTCGAGACATAATGTACGAAGCTCTAGAAGGGACACATGAACAAAATAAAATACTATTCTAAAATTTCGACTTCTAACACGAAATTTTAAAGCAAAATTTCGAGTTATATCAAGAAATTTTAAAATTTCGACTTTTATCACGAAATTGTAAAGTAAAATTTCGAGTTATATCACGAAATTTTAAAATTTTGACTTTTATCACGAAATTGTAAAGTAAAATTTCGAGTTATATCACGAAATTTTAAAATTTTGACTTTTATCACGAAATTGTAAAGTAAAATTTCGAGTTATATCACGAAATTTCAAAATTTCGACTTTTATCACGAAATTGTAAAGTAAAATTTCGAGTTATATCACGAAATTTTAAAATTTCGACTTTTATCACGAAATTATAAAGTAAAATTTCGAGTTATATCACGAAATTTTAAAATTTCGACTCTTATCACGAAATTGTAAAGAAAAATTTCGAGTTATATCACGAAATTTTAAAATTTCGACTTTTATCACGAAATTTTAGCAACATTTTTTGTTTAGCGTGTGCCAACTGTGCAGTGATAGTGCAACTCTCCGTTAATGATACACACACCCACATAAAAGTTATCACAGAACATCGAATAGTTCATATTCAAACAGCAATAACATCTTGCAAATCAAATTGGTAAGTACTTAGCTAATTTATCTAATACATCCCCCATCCGTATGTATTTATAAATGCACATTTTAAATAGTAGAAACATGACGTTAAAGGTTTAAAGTATTAATTAATTCGGAGCTTTTTATTTTCATCAATGATAATAAACACCAAACACCGACAAACGAAGACTTTATGTGAATCTGACACAAAACATGATGTTGCATAGCTTATCTCGTAAAAGTTTTGTTGGAACATACTTAATTATTTCTTTTAGTATAAATTCTTGCTGATTATTCATTTTGTTGACGAACTGATAAAAATAAAAGGCCACAGTCATAACTTTTTTGTCTTTTAGGGTACTGTCAACCTTTAACGCATCTCTGACGCGATTTTTGATAGGCCGTTTTTCTACTACCTACAGCCGCCTAAATGAACAAAAAGAGATTTTCAGGTGGCTGTAGATCCTTTAGTTTATACATGTTAAACATCAAGTGTAGCCCAATCGGATTAGTATTTTAGATTCTGAAAAATTCGAAGCAGCAATTTTCCTTCGGAATTCGTTGGAGGGGGTCTCTGGTAGTCTAAATTCAAAAAGTTGGGATTCCAAAGTTGTCGTTACCTCCGCCACCTTGATTTAAAGGGTTATTTTTTGTATCTTGAATAACTCATTTATTTTCAATTTTACACGGAAAATAGTTTTTACAAAAGTTATTTAAAATTAAATTTCCTACAATTCTGCTTTGTTTTTGTACGATCGATTTTTTTCGATTTATACCCGAAAAGAGAAGGTGAATTTTTGGTTATAGAATAACTCGTTTATTTTCAATTTTACGAAAAAAATTGTTATAAACAAAGTTGTTTAAAATTAAATGTCCTACAATTCTGTTTTTTTTGTACGCTCGATTTTTTTGTATTTATCCCTGAGAAGAGTGGGGGTAAACTCTTAGAAAAAATCGGAATCATAATTGTACCAAATAACATTTTTGAAAATCAGCAAAAAAAAAACAAACAGAAAAAATAATGGTACAACATCAATAATAAACGTGACAATACAATACTTAGGTTCACCCCCACTCTTCTCAGGGATAAATACAAAAAAATCGATCGTACAAAAAAAAACAGAATTGTAGAAAATTTAATTTTAAACAATTTTGTTTATAACAATTTTTCTCGTAAAATTGAAAATAAACGAGTTATTCTATAACCAAAAATTCACCCCCTCTTTTCGGGTATAAATCGAAAAAAATCGATCGTACAAAAAAAAAGCAGAATTGTAGGAAATTTAATTTTAAACAACATTGTTTATAACAATTTTTCTCGTAAAATTGAAAATAAACGAGTTATTCTATAACCAAAAATTCACCCCCTCTTTTCGGGTATAAATCGAAAAAAATCGATCGTACAAAAAAAAGCAGAATTGTAGGAAATTTAATTTTAAACAACATTGTTTATAACAATTTTTCTCGTTATATTGAAAATAAACGAGTTATTCTATAACCAAAAATTCACCCCCTCTTTTCGGGTATAAATCGAAAAAAATCGATCGTACAAAAAAAAAGCAGAATTGTAGGAAATTTAATTTTAAACAAATTTGTTTATAACAATTTTTCTCGTAAAATTGAAAATAAACGAGTTATTCTATAACCAAAAATTCACCCCCTCTTTTCGGGTATAAATCGAAAAAAATCGATCGTACAAAAAAAAAGCAGAATTGTAGGAAATTTAATTTTAAACAACATTGTTTATAACAATTTTTCTCGTAAAATTGAAAATAAACGAGTTATTCTATAACCAAAAATTCACCCCCTCTTTTCGGGTATAAATCGAAAAAAATCGATCGTACAAAAAAAAGCAGAATTGTAGGAAATTTAATTTTAAACAACATTGTTTATAACAATTTTTCTCGTTATATTGAAAATAAACGAGTTATTCTATAACCAAAAATTCACCCCCTCTTTTCGGGTATAAATCGAAAAAAATCGATCGTACAAAAAAAAAGCAGAATTGTAGGAAATTTAATTTTAAACAAATTTGTTTATAACAATTTTTCTCGTAAAATTGAAAATAAACGAGTTATTCTATAACCAAAAATTCACCCCCTCTTTTCGGGTATAAATCGAAAAAAATCGATCGTACAAAAAAAAAGCAGAATTGTAGGAAATTTAATTTTAAACAAATTTGTTTATAACAATTTTTCTCGTAAAATTGAAAATAAACGAGTTATTCTATAACCAAAAATTCACCCCCTCTTTTCGGGTATAAATCGAAAAAAATCGATCGTACAAAAAAAAAGCAGAATTGTAGGAAATTTAATTTTAAACAACATTGTTTATAACAATTTTTCTCGTAAAATTGAAAATAAACGAGTTATTCTATAACCAAAAATTCACCCCCTCTTTTCGGGTATAAATCGAAAAAAATCGATCGTACAAAAAAAAAGCAGAATTGTAGGAAATTTAATTTTAAACAAATTTGTTTATAACAATTTTTCTCGTAAAATTGAAAATAAACGAGTTATTCTATAACCAAAAATTCACCCCCTCTTTTCGGGTATAAATCGAAAAAAATCGATCGTACAAAAAAAAAGCAGAATTGTAGGAAATTTAATTTTAAACAACATTGTTTATAACAATTTTTCTCGTAAAATTGAAAATAAACGAGTTATTCTATAACCAAAAATTCACCCCCTCTTTTCGGGTATAAATCGAAAAAAATCGATCGTACAAAAAAAAAGCAGAATTGTAGGAAATTTAATTTTAAACAACATTGTTTATAACAATTTTTCTCGTTATATTGAAAATAAACGAGTTATTCTATAACCAAAAATTCACCCCCTCTTTTCGGGTATAAATCGAAAAAAATCGATCGTACAAAAAAAAAGCAGAATTGTAGGAAATTTAATTTTAAACAAATTTGTTTATAACAATTTTTCTCGTAAAATTGAAAATAAACGAGTTATTCTATAACCAAAAATTCACCCCCTCTTTTCGGGTATAAATCGAAAAAAATCGATCGTACAAAAAAAAGCAGAATTGTAGGAAATTTAATTTTAAACAACATTGTTTATAACAATTTTTCTCGTTATATTGAAAATAAACGAGTTATTCTATAACCAAAAATTCACCCCCTCTTTTCGGGTATAAATCGAAAAAAATCGATCGTACAAAAAAAAAGCAGAATTGTAGGAAATTTAATTTTAAACAAATTTGTTTATAACAATTTTTCTCGTAAAATTGAAAATAAACGAGTTATTCTATAACCAAAAATTCACCCCCTCTTTTCGGGTATAAATCGAAAAAAATCGATCGTACAAAAAAAAGCAGAATTGTAGGAAATTTAATTTTAAACAACATTGTTTATAACAATTTTTCTCGTAAAATTGAAAATAAACGAGTTATTCTATAACCAAAAATTCACCCCCTCTTTTCGGGTATAAATCGAAAAAAATCGATCGTACAAAAAAAAGCAGAATTGTAGGAAATTTAATTTTAAACAACATTGTTTATAACAATTTTTCTCGTAAAATTGAAAATAAACGAGTTATTCTATAACCAAAAATTCACCCCCTCTTTTCGGGTATAAATCGAAAAAAATCGATCGTACAAAAAAAAGCAGAATTGTAGGAAATTTAATTTTAAACAACATTGTTTATAACAATTTTTCTCGTTATATTGAAAATAAACGAGTTATTCTATAACCAAAAATTCACCCCCTCTTTTCGGGTATAAATCGAAAAAAATCGATCGTACAAAAAAAAGCAGAATTGTAGGAAATTTAATTTTAAACAAATTTGTTTATAACAATTTTTCTCGTAAAATTGAAAATAAACGAGTTATTCTATAACCAAAAATTCACCCCCTCTTTTCGGGTATAAATCGAAAAAAATCGATCGTACAAAAAAAAAGCAGAATTGTAGGAAATTTAATTTTAAACAACATTGTTTATAACAATTTTTCTCGTAAAATTGAAAATAAACGAGTTATTCTATAACCAAAAATTCACCCCCTCTTTTCGGGTATAAATCGAAAAAAATCGATCGTACAAAAAAAAAGCAGAATTGTAGGAAATTTAATTTTAAACAAATTTGTTTATAACAATTTTTCTCGTAAAATTGAAAATAAACGAGTTATTCTATAACCAAAAATTCACCCCCTCTTTTCGGGTATAAATCGAAAAAAATCGATCGTACAAAAAAAAAGCAGAATTGTAGGAAATTTAATTTTAAACAACATTGTTTATAACAATTTTTCTCGTAAAATTGAAAATAAACGAGTTATTCTATAACCAAAAATTCACCCCCTCTTTTCGGGTATAAATCGAAAAAAATCGATCGTACAAAAAAAAAGCAGAATTGTAGGAAATTTAATTTTAAACAACATTGTTTATAACAATTTTTCTCGTTATATTGAAAATAAACGAGTTATTCTATAACCAAAAATTCACCCCCTCTTTTCGGGTATAAATCGAAAAAAATCGATCGTACAAAAAAAAAGCAGAATTGTAGGAAATTTAATTTTAAACAAATTTGTTTATAACAATTTTTCTCGTAAAATTGAAAATAAACGAGTTATTCTATAACCAAAAATTCACCCCCTCTTTTCGGGTATAAATCGAAAAAAATCGATCGTACAAAAAAAAGCAGAATTGTAGGAAATTTAATTTTAAACAACATTGTTTATAACAATTTTTCTCGTTATATTGAAAATAAACGAGTTATTCTATAACCAAAAATTCACCCCCTCTTTTCGGGTATAAATCGAAAAAAATCGATCGTACAAAAAAAAGCAGAATTGTAGGAAATTTAATTTTAAACAAATTTGTTTATAACAATTTTTCTCGTAAAATTGAAAATAAACGAGTTATTCTATAACCAAAAATTCACCCCCTCTTTTCGGGTATAAATCGAAAAAAATCGATCGTACAAAAAAAAGCAGAATTGTAGGAAATTTAATTTTAAACAACATTGTTTATAACAATTTTTCTCGTAAAATTGAAAATAAACGAGTTATTCTATAACCAAAAATTCACCCCCTCTTTTCGGGTATAAATCGAAAAAAATCGATCGTACAAAAAAAAGCAGAATTGTAGGAAATTTAATTTTAAACAACATTGTTTATAACAATTTTTCTCGTTATATTGAAAATAAACGAGTTATTCTATAACCAAAAATTCACCCCCTCTTTTCGGGTATAAATCGAAAAAAATCGATCGTACAAAAAAAAAGCAGAATTGTAGGAAATTTAATTTTAAACAACTTTGTTTATAACAATTTTTCTCGTAAAATTGAAAATAAACGAGTTATTCTATAACCAAAAATTCACCCCCTCTTTTCGGGTATAAATCGAAAAAAATCGATCGTACAAAAAAAAAGCAGAATTGTAGGAAATTTAATTTTAAACAACTTTGTTTATAACAATTTTTCTCGTAAAATTGAAAATAAACGAGTCATTCTATAACCAAAAATTCACCCCCTCTTTTCGGGTATAAATCGAAAAAAATCGATCGTACAAAAAAAAAGCAGAATTGTAGGAAATTTAATTTTAAATAACTTTTGTAAAAACTATTTTCCGTGTAAAATTGAAAATAAATGAGTTATTCAAGATACAAAAAATAACCCTTTAAATCAAGATGGCGGAGGTAACGACAACTTTGGAATCCCAACTTTTTGAATTTAGACTACCAGAGACCCCCTCCAACGAATTCCGAAGGAAAATTGCTGCTTCGAATTTTTCAGAATCCAAAATACTAATCCGATTGGGCTAGTGTGACATTTTTGAATTCAGCTTTTGAAGACATTTTCATTAAGACACTACAAGTCCCCCTTGTCACTTAAAAAAATTGAGAGGTGTGGCTGTCGAATTGAGGGGATGAAACTAGGGACAAATAATTTTTTATGTTAAATGCTTAAATAAAAAAATGGACGTGTCATATAGTTTCTCAGTTTTGCCTTAAATAAAATAGTTTGCAGTTGGGGAGGACGAGATTAAAAACGCACTGTAATATTTCTTGTTTGTAGTTAATCATGGAGTCTTACGACGTCCGTAAAAAGCGGCTAATTGAAAAATATTTTCATCTTGGATTACAACAAAGTGAAATAATTACACTTTTAAACGGAGTCCACAATATAACTGTTCATCCAAGAACATTGAAGCGTTTATTAAATCAAATGAATTTGTATAGACGAAAGAATTATTCCGATATTGATACGGTTTTAACATTTATTCAAGAAGAATTAACTAAATCGGGCCAACTACATGGATACCGATGGATGCATCTCAAGTGTATTCAGCATGGATTAACCGTAACACGCGAAACTGTGAGAGAATTCTTGTTGTTACTAGATCCTAAAGGAGTCGACTTAAGGAAAAGAAAGCGACTTCGTCGAAGACAATATCATAATTCAGGACCAAACAGTGTATGGCATATGGATTCTTACGATAAACTGAAACCGTACGGCATTTGCATTAATGGGGCTATATATGGTTTTTTAAGACATATAATATGGTTAAATGCTGGACGCATCTCAAGCGATCCAAAAGTAACTGCTGGTTATTATGTAAATTCGATAAAAGTATTAGGAGGATGCCCAATGACAGTTCGAAGTGACATGGGTACTGAAAATGGAACTGTTGAAAAAATGCAAACAGCCATCAGGCAATTATTTGTAACAGAAGAAAATCACAAGCCTCCATTTATCTATGGTAGAAGTACTTCTAACCAAAGAATTAAGTCTTGGTGGTCCGTTTTGCGCAAGCAAAATGCCTAGTATTGGATGAATTTATTTGAAAGGTTGAAAGATGAAGGCTTATACAATGGAACTTTTGTAGATAAATCTCTTATACAATACTGTTTCTTAAATATGATCCAGGTAGGTAAAAATAAGGTACCTATTTAAATAATATAAATAGTATAAAATAAATGTTTAGGTACTTGTATTTATCTTTAATAATATCTTGCAATCTTCTAATTTCCATATAAATGTGTATAGTTTTTGAAGCACTTGTGGTGCCTGCATCAGTGCAAGGCAAGTTAGTATAAAAAGTTTTTTTCACATTGGCTGATTGTAAATCATCTAAAACCAGAATTAAATGTCTGTCATCTGTTACGACCTCATAGACCATGTAAATTATTACGACCTTTACTTTTAAAGCTGTATGCCTGTGATTGCCCATCTACTCTTAACACAAATGTTTAATTTATTTTTAGGATGAATTAGATAAAGTAGTGTTAGAGTGGAACTGCCATAGAATCCGAAACACAAGAAATAATAGGGCATCAAGAGGAAAACCCATTATGATGTACCAAAACTCTATTTGGGGCAAAAAATTCATTGATTCCAGTTTCTCAAGATATCATATTGATTTTAGAAGAAGAATGTACATTTTATAACATTCCTTGCAATGAAGATATGAATACTTTATGTAATAATGTCATTTTAGAAAATAATCTCAACTCTAAATGTTACGATCCTTATGATGCAGTTAAGTTGTATTTGAATCTTAGGAAAAGCATATACGAAATAATTGGTATGTAAATTTGTTTGAACAACAACAGATTGTTAATTAATAAGCAATAAAATATTAATCTATATGTCTTGTTTTTTAAATTAGTACCCAGTCGACTACGGACTCAAAACAGTCAATCAATTAAGTTGAAATACTATCGTCGACCACTAAACCAAACTACGATTTTTATTCACTCTACGTACGTTTCGCCAACTACGTTGTAGACTGTCATTAACGATAGACTGTCATTGATGATAGACTGTCATTGATGATAGACTGTCATTGACGATAGTCTACCATCAACTCCTGATGATGCCAACGTAGTTGGCGAAACGTACGTATTATTATTATTATTATTATTATGTTCTCTGATCTGATGATGATGACGACTGTTGAAGTGTGTGTTCTCAACGGTGTTGCACTACACTGCCTTTGCTCACGCTTAACTAGAATGTTGCTAAAATTTCGTGATAGAAGTCGAAATTTTAAAATTTCGTGATATAACTCGAAATTTTTCTTTACAATTTCGTGATAAAAGTCGAAATTTTAAAATTTCGTGATATAACTCGAAATTTTACTTTACAATTTCGTGATAAAAGTCGAAATTTTAAAATTTCGAGATATAACTCGAAAATTTGCTTTAAAATTTCGTGTTAGAAGTCGAAATTTTAGAATATTAATTTATTTTGTTCATGTGTCCCTTCCTATAGCTTCGTAATAATGTACAAGAGAGTAAACGAAGAATTTTTTTTTTCCAATAGTTATAATTGAAAAAAAAAAACAAGAAATTTTCACCAAAATTGGCATGTTTTTGGTAAAAACTTCTGCCAAACATGCAATTTTCACTTTTTTTTTCCTTCGTCTAATACATAGTTTATAGTCTTAACTAAAACACGTATTTTTTTTTTACTTCAGATGATCCTGTAAGAAGTTCTGCTGTCAACGCGGAGGCACCTTTTTTCCGAGGGACTACCGGAAATGACGTCGTAATGGCCGAGTTTTTAATATTTTCCTTTGAAAATTTTACATTATCTCCTTAAAATATGTGTCTTTGTAATAATTAAAAGTTTAACTAAAATAATTTATTTTTAATATTAAAAAAAAAAATATTGAAAATAGGCCGTTTTTAGCTTGAGGAAACCCATGTAACAACCCCTTAAAGAGTGGTTCGAACAAATTATAGATCTTCTTCCTCAGAACTGTATAATAGTAATGGATAATGCAAGTTATCACTCGAGACTTATAGAAGAAATGCTGCCCACAACCAAGTGGTTAAAAAAAGATTTACAGAATTGGCTAAATTCAAAGAATATTAAGTTCCATCCCGGTTCTGTGAGAAAAGAACTGTATCATTTATGTTCCCTTCATAAAGATAAATTAAAAAAATCTGAAATTGATGAAATTGCAAAAAATTGTGGGATGACGGTGGTTAGATCACCACCATATCATTGCGAAGTAAACCCGATTGAACTGATATGGGCACAGATAAAGGGAGAAGTTTCAAGAAAAATAATTCTTTTAAAATGAGTGATGTTAAACAGTTGTTTTTGGAGGCTGTAAATAATGTGAAGCCTGAAAACTGGGAAAAGGCAGTAAATCATACGATTAAAGAAGAAGAGAAAATGTGGAAGTTGGACAATATTACTGATGAAATGATCGAGCCACTCATTGTAAATATTGGTTACGACAGTTCATCTTCTGATTTCGATTCTGATTTGGATTTGTAGGTAAGAAGTAGTTTTTATATTAAAATTATTATTTATGAACGTAACGTTGTTTAAAAGTCAAAGTTTAAACTCTTATACCTACATAACCCGTTTGACACAATGTTCTTAACATACCTTGTGGAGAAATAAAACATTTTAGAAAAAATTGCACTTTTTTACCTTCAGCTGTTTATAAGGTATAAGCAGGTTAATTAGGTGAAAATATAAGTGTATACTCGAGGAATAACTTCAAAAAATATTTTAACTCTCTACTAAAAGAAGTGGTACGCCTATGGATTACGAACGCTTTATTATTTTAATACTCTCATACATAAAAATAGACTATAACGAGAGCGTATGTGTAAATTTAATTTTACAGAAATCGTCTGACTTCATTCAATAACTAATTGTGGAGAGGGCAAACGGAATGATTCAAATACAGCTTAATAAATAAAAAAAAAACATTAAAAGGAAAGAAATTTTACACGAAGTGAGGCGCGGACATTAATTTAAACGTCTTTTTGGGAAATTAGACAGTCATCAGGAGAGAGAGCCCTCTAACCCAGTAAACGGATCGAACCTCCGAAAAAGAAAATAAAACAATAAAATAATAAAAATTCGCAAACAGGTCGGATCCCTCACTTCGATGTTAACTGTGCGGTTTTTAAAAGAAATTGGATATAGTCGTTGACAAAGAGAGCACTCGGTGTCTAGTCTAGGTCCAACCTCAAATAAAAAATTGCCAACGATTTCCCACTAAGGGATGAAATAATATATTCTGGATGTGAATCCAAATTCTTTGCTTGTCACACGGGTGTCCCATCTTTGACAGTTCATCTTCTAATTTCGATTCTGATTTGGATTTGTAGGTAAGAAGTAGTTTTTATATTAAAATTATTATTTATGAACGTAACGTTGTTTAAAAGTCAAAGTTTAAATCCTTATACCTACATAACCCGTTTGACACAATGTTCTTAACATACCTTGTGGAGAAATAAAACATTTTAGAAAAAATTGCACTTTTTTACCTTCAGCTGTTTAGAAGGTATAAGCAGGTTAATTAGGTGAAGTGTATACTCGAGGAATAACTTCAAAAAATATTTTAACTCTCTACTAAAAGAAGTGGTACGCCTATGGATTACGAACGCTTTATATTTTAATACTCTCTCATACATAAAAATAGACTATAGCAATTCTAAAGTTCATAGTAAGAAAATTAATTTTTACCTGCTTCCCATTCTTCTCATTCCACCCGACGAGAGTATACAATCTTGACCAGGAGAAATATTAGTATGTTCTTTCACAGCTAAATTTACGAAAACAGGCTCAAACGCTAATATCACCCATTGTAAAGCATTAACTAATTCTTTTCGCACCAAACAACTCATGTCACCACTGACTGTGTTTACTAGGGTCATAACTACAGCATTATCGACGTTATTTGCATGTTCTGAACGTTCCATTACGGAATTGATGAATGTTCCTAAGGCATATACCGCCGCAGCTCTTACCTAAAAATAAAGTAATCGATTCAAATAAATGTATTCTATCTATTTTTTAAACGTCTTCCGAGTTGTAATTAGAAAGCAAAATAAGCATTTCTTCGTTTTAGAGTCAAATCTCTTATCACCAGATTTTCAAGAAACAAAATATTTATTACTAGCTTTTGCCCGCGGCTTTGCACATGTGGTTTATAATTTAAAAAAATGAATGATTATTAATTTTTACTATTTTTAGAGTAATTTTGATGAATTTTTATGAATTTTTATGAATTTTAATGAATTTTTATGAATTTTTATGAATTTTTATAAATTTTTATAAATTTTTATAAATTTTTATAAATTTTTATAAATTTTTATAAATTTTTATAAATTTTTATAAATTTTTATAAATTTTTATAAATTTTTATAAATTTTTATAAATTTTTATAAATTTTTATAAATTTTTATAAATTTTTATGAATTTTTTATGAATTCTTATGAATTTTCATTAATTCTTATGAATTTTTTTGAATTTTTATGAATTTTATGAATTTTTATTAATTTTTATTAATTTTTATTAATTTTTATTAATTTTTATTAATTTTTATTAATTTTTATTAATTTTTATTAATTTTTATTAATTTTTATTAATTTTTATTAATTTTTATTAATTTTTATTAATTTTTATTAATTTTTATTAATTTTTATTAATTTTTATTAATTTTTATTAATTTTTATTAATTTTTATTAATTTTTATTAATTTTTATTAATTTCTATTAATTTTTATTAATTTTTGTTAATTTTAATAAATTTTTGTTAATTTTTATTAATTTTTAATAATTTTTATTTATTTTTATTAATTTTTAATAATTTTTAATAATTTTTAATAATTTTTAATAATTTTTAATAATTTTTAATAATTTTTAATAATTTTTAATAATTTTTAGTAATTTTTATTAATTTTTTTGATTTTTTTAATTTTTAATAATTTTTAATAATTTTTAATAATTTTTAATAATTTTTAATAATCTTTATTAATCTTTATTAATTTTTATTAATTTTTATTAATTTTTATTAATTTTTAATAATTTTTATTAATTTTTAATAATTTTTAATAATTTTTATTAATTTTTATTAATTTTTTTTTAATTTTTATTAATTTTTATTATTTTTTTAATAATTTTAATTAATTTTTAATAATTTTTTTTTAATTTTTAATAATTTTTATTAATTTTTATTAATTTTTATTAGTTTTTATTATTTTTTAATAATTTTTAATAATTTTTATTAATTTTTAATAATGTTTAATAATTTTTATTAATTTTTATTAATTTTTTTTAATTTTTATTAATTTTTTTGATTTTTTTAATTTTTAATCATTTTTAATAATCTTTATTAATTTTTATTAATTTCTATTAACTTTAATTAATTTTTATTATTTTTATTATTTTTTAATAATTTTTAATAATTTCTATTAATTTTTATTAATTTTTAATAATTTATATTAATTTATATTAATTTTTATTAATTTTTATTAATTTTTATTAATTTTTATTAATTTTTAATAATTTTTAATAATTTTTATTAATTTTTATTAATTTTTATTAATTTTTATTAATTTTTATTAATTTTAATTAATTTTTATTAATTTTTATTAATTTTTATTAATTTTTATTAATTTTTATTAATTTTTATTAATTTTTATTAATTTTTATTAATTTTTATTAATTTTTATTAATTTTTAATAATTTTTATTAATTTTTTATTAATTTTTATTAATTTTCACCCCCATTTTCTCCCTTAAAATGTGAAAATTAAAACACCAAGTACCACTTCATTTTTAATTTTTAGTCAGTAGCTGTAATTCAAATTTTTATGTTTCAAACTTTCAATAACAAAAAAAAATACATATACATACTATTAAACAAATTTTCACCCCCCATTTTTCCCCATAAAATGTTGAAATGCAAAAACACTGAAACACTTCATTATTTATTTATGATGAGAACATACAATTCCAATTTTCAAGTTCTTACTTTTAAAAAAATCAATATTTACATATAAACTTTCACCCCCCCCCCCCGTTTCCCCCCCTTAAAATGTGAAAATCAAAAAACCCTAAGACACGTCATTATTAATTTGTACTCATTAGCTGCAATTCCAATTTTCATGTTTCTAACTTTAAAGAGAACCAAAAATATGGATACTCCCAAATAAATGTTCACTCCCCCATTTCCCCCCCTTGAAATGTGAAAATCGAAAAACCCTGAAATACGTCATTAATAATTTGTAGTCAGAAGCTGCAATTCCAATTTTTACGTTTCTAACTTTAAAAAGAACAAAAAAAATCGATAGTCCCATACAAACTTTCGCCCCCTGTTTTCCCCCCTTAAAATGGGAAAATCCAAAAACCCTGAAACACGTCATTTTTTATTTTTGCTTAATAGCTGTAATTTAAATTTTCATATTTCTAACTTTAAAGAACAAAGAGTTTCATTAAAAGCTCCCTCCCCCCATTTTCTCCAATTTCCCCCCTTTAAAGTTAAAATTTCCAAAAATTCTTTCTTAGCGGATGCTTACGTTATAAAATAAACCTATGTTACAAATTTCAGCTTTCTAGGCAGTAGTTTTGGCTGTACGTTGCTAGGTCAGTCAGTCAGTCAGGACAAACAATTTTATATATATAGATAGAAGATAGCTATTCCCCAGAATAAATGTTTAGATTTACATGTGTATGGCCCATGGCGTCCAATCTTTTAAATGTTCGTATACCGATGGGCCAGAGCGTGTAGTTGACATTAAAGCTTGGGCAGCGAAAGCGTTAAAATATAAAAATACATAAGTATAGAATCAACATAAATTCAAAATACATAAGACACTTACATATCAACTATAAAAAACAATAAAAGAACAAAAAAAAAATATTGCTGCGTTTGAAGAACATTTAATATCTTCAGGCAAATTATTAAAAGCCTGTACACCTTTAAAAATCACTGAATTTTGTGTACATTTTATCGTGGCCTTATAAACTCTAAAATTATTCTTATTTCGTGTATTGTGTTCGTGAACATCCTGATTATAACTTAAAATATTTTGTAAATATACTGGGGAGATTCCTGATTTAATTTTAAATATAAAAAGCAGGGAATAGAATAACAAATATTTTTTAACAGGTAACTACTGAAGCACATTCAACATGGAATTAATTGATTGATCAGAACAAAGAGATACTACTGAGTGAACTCTTAATTTTAAGTTTAAAATAAAAACAAATTGCTGGTTGGCTGAAACTAAAAAAAAATCACAATCAAAAGCAAGCCAAACTAAAAAAAAATGAACGCACGACAAGCTATGGCTGGCAATTATGGTTAAATATCTTACCTCTGGTACCGGATCTTTTAAAAGATTATACAATTTCTCATGAGCAATGTCTCTAACACCAGTCCACCTGGCCTTTTCGTAATGATCCCATAGCCTTCCTAAGCAAATAGCTACCCATTGTCTAAGCTGAGGACATGGATCGTTGAGTTGCTCCAAACAAACACTAACCAATGAACCTTGAAGAGCTGCTTCTTGACCATCATGAAAATTATTTACTATACACGCTAATACGAAAGTGGCTTGAGTTCTATATTCTGCCTAAAACAAAATAAAAAAAAATTATTAATAGAATGGGGTCTATTCTGTAGCAATTCCTTTATATTTAACGGCCTTTAAAAATATTTTCTCCTTTAATTCTGTCATTATTTAAACGGATTTATTAAAGGAATATCTTAAAGAAATCTGTTTAAATAATGATAGAAGTAAATTAACGAATAAGAAACTATTTTTAAAGGCCGCCAATATTTTTAAAGGCCGTTAATATAAAGGAATTGTTACAGAATAGACCCCTATGTCATTCAAATTTACAAAATTTGATAAAAATATCTATTGTAACGAATATTCTGTAAGCCGGCCCTGACCACCTGCTGTTAAATAACCACTAAGGGTATGGTCCGTTATTCACTTAGACTATAGTCTATTTTTATGTATGAGAGAGTAATAAAACAGCATTTCTAATGCAAAACTTAGTACGGTCATTTTAAATATTTTTACAGAATAATCTAAATATTTCCTAAAATTGTAATAAATGTACCTGAGCTATTACGAGTTTTGGGTCTTTTATTGGTCCTTTATAAACATAAGCTGTACATAACAGTAGAAAAAGGTTTGGACAGGCCAAAAGCCCTGTGTATTAAAGATTACATAGCCGTATCTTAAGATTATTTTCAATAAGTACCTATTTGCCAAATTTTTTTTATTTTAATTCCAAGAATTTCGTGCAGTAATCGAATTATAAGTAGATAAATACCTTCCCAACAAATTTCACCGAAAATCCGATTATAGGTTTTCCATTTAGTAAGGAGGTCCAAGTTGTGTATTCTTGACAGTTTACTAAATGTCGTTTAGTTGCAACTTGCAAGGTGCAGTGTGAATTCTAGTGTGATCATGGAAACTTTGGAAGGGCCGCGTAAACGACAAAAAATCGGTCCTTTAACAGTTAATGAAAAAACATTAATATTTAATTGTTTTAAATCATTTACAGACAAACATTTACGTAAAAGTGTTGATGACACAGTGGAATTAGTTAGTAGTACGCTTGGTATACAGAGTTGTTAAAGAAGAGAAATGTGGCGAGTTTCAAACAGCACGTAAAGCTCCAAGAAAACCAAAATTTCAATTAGAAAATCTTTTGAAAGAAAGACTTCGAAGGAAAGTGCATTCGTTCTTCTTTAGAAAAGAATTTCCGACAGTAGACAAAGTTCTTGCCACGGTTCGAGATGATAAGGTGTAACGGTTAAATCCGTTTTCGTTATTTGACCCAGACCCGTTCTCGTTATTTTGAAACCAACATCTCTACACAAACGTCAACTGTCGTTTATGCCTTGTGTCAAAACTCGGTTATCACTTCGATTTACGTCTGTCATCGAGCAGGTTGAATTATTAATTTTTAATTATCTATTGTCTGGGACATCCGATGTACTAGTTACCTTAAATTATTTTTAATGGCCATCAGATTTTAAAAAGGTAAGTTGAAAATATATATTTAGTACAAGAAACGTCAAATTTGAAACATAACCTCTACACCTTAACACATTGAAAAACATAAGACATCACATGTTTTATATAAGTTCATATATTATTTTGTTTTAAATAGATAATATGCTTTACTATATTTATATATGTTAAATAAGACTTTTTCTTTACCTATTGAATTTAGTCTCTGTGGAGCTTTTCATTTAATAATTTAAATTATGGATTTGATAGTAAGAAGCATCTTATCTGTTCTCCCTAATTCCTTTCTTTATATTTTTACCTATTTCCTTGTAGCCTTGCTGTATATAGATGGTCTGAAAATCTTAAAGAAGTCTTATGTCTTAAAGAAATCTTGAAGAATTGATTTAGATGGTTCGATAGAAACCATATCAAGGATTCAATAGTAGCTGTCTCTACATGAATTTTAGAAGAAGCTACTTGTTAAGAAATTCGGAAGAACGTAGAATACATCAAGAAGTTTAGTTAACAAGATTTAACACTACCTTGTAAAGAAGGCCTCTACAGTTACCTGTTTCCTGTATACCTCAGATAAGTCACAATAAATCATTTAAATTTGAATAATTAAGTCTATGTGAATTAGAATTTGTCGTTACCTTATTTAATTATAATATCATAAAGTGTTGAAATTACATTCAACATGACCTATCTGCTAAATACTAGGTAGACATTCCCTGTATAAACCTCCGCTATTAGCAAACAAAAATAATAAATTACTGAATAGGCACTCCCTGTATAAACTAATTATCTAAACTTGAAACACGCTTGACTTTCAAATGACCGCTAGACATCTGTGTCTTCGCAAATAAGTTAATATGAACACGTACGCAATCATGCGATCTGGGACGGCCAATGAGAAAAAAGGCGGTAAAACCGTCGCTGGCTGGCGGGATTGTATCGGAGAAAAAACTTTCACTTTCATTTTGTCAGTCGAACAACTCACATCAAAAAATCTTGTCAACGCCGGCAGCAAGCCGAAATTTAAGTAAAAGCATTTGTGCGATTTGATTTAAAAAATTATAACATGTAATCAGTTAATAATTTATGTAACCAAGTATAAATATGTAAAATGTGGAACCAGTAAGCCGTGAATATATTAAATTCAAATATAAGGTGATAGTTTCTGTAGTATCCCCTGTTATTGTTAGGTGTTGCACGGCAATGTGCAAATATAGATATAAAATATTAGTAGTCGAATGTCAATGTTAAAAAAGCTATCAAATATATTTTTAATTTCGAATGGTCTCTCAATCTCCTTTACAATTCATCCTAAGGAGTTACAACAGTTTCATTTGAATAAAATCAGTGCATCATCCAGAACTTCGAGAGCATCCTCCAGAGGCTACAGGGTGGAGCATAAGGCCTTCACGCCCAGGTAACATATTTCGAACATAGTCATACAGTCCACACATCATTTGTGTTCCCTTCATAAAGAGAAATTCAAAAAATATGAAATTAATGAAATTGCAAAAAATCGTGGGATGACGGTGGTTAGATCACCACCATATCATTGCGAAGTAAACCCGATTGAACTGATATGGGAACAGATAGAGGGAGAAGTTTCAAGAAAAAATAATTCTTTTAAAATGAGTGATGTTAAACAGTTGTTTTTGGAGGCTGTAAATAATGTGAAGCCTGAAAACTGGGAAAAGGCAGTAAATCATACGATTAAAGAAGAGAAAATGCGGAAGTTGGACAATATTACTGATGAAATGATCGAGCCACTCATTGTAAATATTGGTTGCGACAGTTCATCTTCTGATTTCGATTCTGATTTGGATTTGTAGGTAAGAAGTAGTTTTTATATTAAAATTATTATTTATGAACGTAACGTTGTTTAAAAGTCAAAGTTTAAACCCTTATACCTACATAACCCGTTTGACACAATGTTCTTAACATACCTTGTGGAAAATAAAACATTTTAGAAAAAATTGCACTTTTTTACCTTCAGCTGTTTAGAAGTTATAAGCAGGTTAATTAGGTGAAAATATAAGTGTATACTCGAGGAATAACTTCAAAAAATATTTTAACTGTCTACTAAAAGAAGTGATACGCCTATGGATTACGAACGCTTTATTATTTTAATACTCTCTCATACATAAAAATAGACTATAGGTAATGTCTAAGGTTTAAACATGTGTTACTCTGATGGCAACGACATCTTCCGATACTTTTTCGAACAAACCAAAATATCTACCCTCTGCAAAATTAAAGCCATGCATTAATCTATTTCATTGTTTTTCAACAAATTTCATTGAAATGTTCATTCAATGGTGCGCGTTCAACAACTAGTACTTTCACCCTATATTGATATAAAAGTTTAAAATATATTGTTCCAATACACAAGGTGATTTTTGAAAAGGATCCACCCTCGATAACTTCGTTCTCGTCTTGATTCAGGTAAAATCCAAAAACAGGTCAATTTTTATCCTTAGGGGGACACATTTTTAGATCACAACTGATTTTGTCGGATCAACCCCATGGCCCCACCAGCCCCCACCTCAAAAACCTTTAAGAGCAAGGGGGGCCGAGTGACCCCTCGTTGGAAAGGTTTTTGGATTTACCATACGACCATGTAAGAATTATTTCGTTGTGTACAGGGTGGTTCAAGAAAAAAGACAAATTGCAATAAATAGACTTAAATTACATAATAGATTCTTAAAATGACCACCGTTGAGAATAATAGGAATCCTTCCTCATTCAACAATTTATCTTCTGTCGTAAATTCAATTCAGTTTTTGAAGACGGTTGATGAGTGATATCGCGCTATCGCTTTTTGTATGCATTTTTATCTGCAATTTTTTGTGCATCTTTACAAGCCGTTTTGACGGATTAGATTTAATCCAAGTTGTTTGCAGTCAGTTGGTATGTCAATTGATTTATTCCCTGTAAAATGGTTTACACTATTGCCGAGCGGGTAGAAGTTATTTTCATTTATGGTGAGGAGCAGAATTGTGCCCGCGCCACTGCCAGAGTTTTTAATGCGAGACATACAGATAAGCGAATGGAGCACAAATATGTCACGCAACTTGTGCGGAAGTTTCAAGCAACAGGATCGGTGAAAAATATGAAGAGAGAAGGTAACAAAACAGTTAATGAAATGGCTCAGATTGAAGTCGTGGGGAACTTTACATTCGATCCAACCAGTTCTTTGCGTCAGATTGCTACAACCACTGGACTTTCGTATTCATCGATACGCAAAGTGACAAAACTTTTTAAATTCCATCCCTATAAAATGAAGATACTTCAGGAGCTTGTGGACGATGATCCTGATAGGAGATTACAGTTTTGCGAAATTATGACGGAAATGATAAACCCAAACCTCATAAAAAACATTTGCTTTAGTGACGAATGTAGTTTTTATCTGCATGGCGCAGTCAATAAACAGAATGTCCGATATTTGAGTGATGAGAATCCTCACATTTTTAGAGAGGGCATACTCAAGCTCCTCAGAAATTAAATGTATGGGCAGGAATACTAGGCGATGCGGTAGTCGGTCCGATTTTCATTAATGAGACTTTGACTGGCGAGGTATATTTAGAGTTGCTGGAAGATATCATAGATCCCTTGATAACGGTTGAAGTTGAAAATCAGCGGGATCAAGATGGAAATCTTGTACTTGAAGAAAATGAGCTTTTTTTTCAACAAGATGGAGCCCCACCTCACTTCGCTGTGAATGTTCGGAACTGGCTGAATCAGAGATTTCCGCATCATTGGATTGACAGGCGGGAAGCAATAGAATGGCCTCCACGGTCACCAGACTTGACAAGACCAGATTTTTTCCTCTGGGGGCACCTAAAATCTGTTGTCTTCAAAACTCAACCAGCAGATTTAGTGGAGTTGCGACAAAGAATAACTGACGCATGCAGAAGAATCCCTAGAGAAACATTTCAACAGGAGAGAGAGGTATTTGAAAACCGCCTTAACTACTGCATGGAGAATAACGGTGGTCATTTTGAGCACTTGTTGTGATTTTGCTTCCTTTCACTCTAATCCGTTTCTTCTCGTTTTGTAAACAATTAATACGATTTTTATTCCAAAAATTAACCAATTAAAGCGAAATGTAAATCTATTTATTGCAATTTGTCTTTTTTCTTGAACCACCCTGTACAAAACGAAATAATTCTTACATGGTCGTATGGTAAATGCAAAAACCTTTCCAACGAGGGGTGACTCGGTCCCCCCTTGCTATTGAAGGTTTTTGAGGTGGGGGCTGGTGGGACCATCAGTTGTGATCTAAAAATGTGTCCCCCTAAGGATAAAAATTGACCTGTTTTTAGATTTTACCTGAATCAAGACGAGAACGAAGTTATCGAGGGTGGATCCTTTTCAAAAAATCACCCTGTATAACAAAACTTTCATTTTTTGCAATAATATTTTGTATAGTATAAATAAATGAGAATGTAGCCTTAAAAAAGTAGCTTCTCTTAACTGTAATATTTTTTAATGAAACTATTAAAATGGCTTGCAACGACTAGTTTCAGAATTTAATTTTAAGCAAGTGATCAACACAACTAATCATTAAGAGATATTTTTATGTATTTCATAACTAATACTTACTGGTAATGTTGTATCTTGAAGAACTGATAGAAAATATTTGTGTCCATTATCTCTTACAAGATCTGATTGACAAGTCTGTGAATTACAAGTTATAAAAATTAATAATAGTATATTATTAAACGAGCAATTTATGGTAGCCATTATTCACGCAGGGTGACGTTTGCGTCCCGAGCCGTAGGCGAGGGGCGCAAGTCATCCGAGTGAAAAATGGCCATAAATTGCGAGTCTAATACTATACTTTGTCCACGACCATTATGGTTTCTTTATTAAATAAAAGTTAAGTGTGAATGGAAAGTTTTTATTAAACATAGGTAACTAACTGTTGTTTTTTCGACTTTTCGATTTTTCGTTCTTATGGATTATTTTTTCGATTTTTTTTATTTTTCGATTTTTTTCGATTTTTCGTTTTTTTTTTTTTATTTTTCGATTTTTCGATTTTTTCGTTTTTTTTTTGATTTTTTCGATTTTTTCGATTTCTCGATTTATTTTTATTTTTCAATTTTTCGTTTTTTTCCAACTTTTTCGATTTTTTTTCGATTTTTTTTCGATTTTTCAATTTTTTTTCGATTTTTCAATTTTTTTTCGATTTTTTTTTTTCAATTTTTTTCGATTTTTTTTTCGATTTTTTTTCGATTTTTTTTCGATTTTTTTCCATTTTTTTTTTCGATTTTTCAATTTTTTTTCGATTTTTTTTCGATTTTTCGATTTTTTTTTTCGATTTTTCGATTTTTCGAATTTTTTTTTATTTTTCGATTTTTTTTCGTTTTTTGTTTGTTTTTTCGATTTTTGATTTTTTCGATTTTTCGCTTTTTCGATTTTTTCGATTTTTCGTTTTTTTTTTTTTTTATTTTTCGATTTTTCGATTTTTTTTTTATTTTTGGATTTTTTTCCAACTTTTTCGATTTTTCGTTTTTTTTTTTTTATTTTTCGATTTTTTCGATTTTTCAATTTTTCAATTTTTCAATTTTTCAATTTTTCAATTTTTCGATTTTTCGATTTTTCGTTTTTTTTTTTTTCGATTTTTCACTTTTTTTTTCGATTTTTCGATTTTTTTTCGATTTTTTCGATTTTTTTAGATTTTTTCGATTTTTTTTTCGTTTTTTTTTTTTTTTTATTTTTCGATTTTTTTCGATTTTTTTTTCGATTTTTTTCGATTTTTCGATTTTTCGATTTTTCGATTTTTTTTTATTTTTCGATTTTTTTTCCAACTTTTTCGATTTTTTCGATTTTTCGATTTTTTTTTTTTTTTTTTTTTTTTTTTTTTCGATTTTTTCGATTTTTCGTTGTTTTTTTTTTTTTTTTTTTCGATTTTTCAATTTTTTTTCGATTTTTCGATTTTTTTTTCGATTTTTCGGTTTCTCGATTTTTCGATTTTTTGATTTTTCGATTTTTCGATTTTTCGATTTTTCGATTTTTCGATCTAGAAAATATCGTTATGAAAAGTATCGTCTATCTTTAGTTATCTATCGGAATGTGCCAGAATTACAAAAGCGTGAATTATCATAATTCACTCCGTGATATATGGGTACTATATGCTCTTAGTTAGGAGGTAGAATATTGATTTATTATTAAGTGGTCGTGGACAAAATATACAAACTATATTTACGAATTATACTCACATTATCAACAGCCAAAATTTTGGCCCATATAAAAACAAGCAACGGCCTTAATTCCTTTGCACAACTTTGGAGTAATTTTAATACGTATGGAAATATACCTACAGACAGTGCCAAATTAACGGCCCATGGACCTAAATCTAAAAATTTTCCTAAAAGTTCTAGGGCTCTCATCCTATGAACTTGACTGAGTAGGACTTGCAATACAATTGGTAATTGTTCTGGTGGATTTCGTTCTTGAGAACCTTAAAAAAATTAGTAGCTATTGTAACTGGTATATCAAACTAAAACATAATTAATAACATAAATAATTTATGTTTACAAAACATATTCAATTGAAATATGACATGAATTTTTGAATAGTTATAAAAATAATCAACCCGCAAAAAACATTTCGGCTTGTTTACTATTTTATAGATATACGAGATCTGTAAATTAAGTAATGAGACTGATTTTTTTTTTTAAATTTTTTTATACAAAAAGAATTAGAATTCAATATTGTCCGCTACTCATAGCAGTGCTGGAACTCCGATACTGAAATAACCTTCAGCTGGTCGGTTACAGCCGTTTGAATTTTTTCGACTGTCCCAAAATGATTTCTCTTGAGGTGATTTTTCAACTTTGGGAAGAGAAAAAAGTCACAAGGACTCAAGTCAGGCGAATAAGGAGGATGAGGAGCCACAGAAATGTTTTTACTGGTAAAAAACTCGTTTATTGAAATTGCTGTGTGACAAGGAGCATTATCGTGATGCAACACCCACTTGTTCTTGATGTTTGGTCTCACACGAATGACCCTTTTTCGAAGTCTTTCAAGAACCTCTCGGTAAAAGTGTTGATTGACCGTTTGACCTTGGGGTACAAACTCTTTGTGGACGATTCCGTGGATATCGAAAAAACAAATCAGCATGCATTTGATCTTTGACTTCGCCATCCTTGCCTTTTTTGGCCTTGGAGAGGTTGAAGTGTGCCACTCCATGCTCTGGCGCTTGGTTTCTGGGTCGTACTCAAACACCCAAGTCTCGTCACCAGTAATGACACGTTCCAGAAAATGGGGGTAATTTTCAACTGAATCCAAAAAGTCAAGACACCTTTCCTTCCTGATGTTCTTCAGGTCTTGCGAAAGGTTTTTGGAACCATTTTTGCGCAGATTTTTCTCATCCCCAATTCATTGGTCAAAATTTGATGAACGGTGGTGTGAGTCAAATTCAACTCTTCCCCTATCATTCTGACTGTCAACCGACGATCTGAAGGCACAAGATCCCGGATTCTGTCGACATTTTCATCGGTTCTTGAAGATGAAGGCCTTCTGCTTCGTGGTTCATCTTCAATCGACTCTCTTCCTTCTGGAAATGCCTTAAACCACCGAAAAACCTGGGCCCTTGACAAAACACTATCTCCGTAGGCCTGCTGAAGTTTCAGAAGAGTTTCCGTTGCACTATGCCCAAGTCTGAAGCAAAACCTGATAGCACACCGTTGCTCGAAATTGATGTCATTAATTTTTAGAACACAATAGAAAAACTGTTTCACAAAAACAATCGCTACGCACAACCAAATGATTCGAGCGAGGTCAAACTCGTACTGAAGGTGGATCACATGTTCCTCGGCCGCCCCACTAAGCCCCGCGCTTCCAGTGTTGCCAGATCAAACGCAACGTTGCCAGTCTCATTACTTCATTTACAGACCTCGTATGAGTATAGTCCCTAATTCATCCCCTTGCGAGTGAATTTCAACCCCTGAAGTCGACTGAACGACTTCTTTAGGGGAAGGGACGGTTATTATTATTATTATTATTTGCCGTGGCGCTCCGGGGCGACTTAAAGATGATTGATGGTGCCATTTTGACTTACAGGTGCGGAAAACCCGGAAAACCTCACCCACCATCATCGAGATGGTTGTGAATGGCGATTTTATAATCTGCATGTCATATCAACAGAAATTGAATTTCTAATAATACGGCATACATCAAATCCTATACCGAACCATGAAATTTAATTAAAAATCCACATGGTCCGGTGTATGATTCGAAGCCTCTGACTATAAATTTGCCTATAAATGAATATAAGCGCGTGAGACCGCTACACCACCGAAATGGACTTTAAAAATTATATTTCGTAAGAATGTTTGTAAGATTTTTTAGTTTTCCTAAAGACCCTAATCTTAGCAACAAGTGGTTGCATCTTAGCAAGAGGAAAGATAAAAACTTAATATAAAAAACCTTTCCCGCAAGATTCGTGCCCCACAGAGTCACTCCCGTCCACCCCGTGTAATTCCAATGCCAGAATCGAGTTTGGAAGCCCCGAAACCCCCCCCCCCCCGAGTAACGATTTCCGAGCGATTTTTCCGAGTTTCCAGTCGTTCCTACAATTGTGCAAGTAATGATGCAATTGGAAAATGCATTTTCCGGCCCAGACGATATAGACTTTTTTCTGGGACCTTCTTGAATATAATGCTGAAAACCGCATCTCGATATCTGCTGTCCCTAAAAATTTCCGCTATTTTTCATAACTTCCCTGGACTATTAATCTACACCATACTATATTGTAAAATATATATTACTAACTATTGCCCACGGCTTTGCTCGCGACTTTTCTCGCATGAGTCATGTTATTAATGTAAAAAAATACATGACTTCCTTTTTTATTAATTTTTATTAGTTTTATTGATTTTCATTCATTTTTATTTATTTTTTTTTATATTTATTAATTTTTATTAATTTTTATTAATTTTTATTAATTTTTATTAATTTTTATTAATTTTTATTAATTTTTATTAATTTTTATTAATTTTTATTAATTTTTATTAATTTTTATTAATTTTTATTAATTTTTATTAATTTTTATTAATTTTTATTAATTTTTATTAATTTTTATTAATTTTTATTAATTTTTATTAATTTTTATTAATTTTTATTAATTTTTATTAATTTTTATTAATTTTTATTAATTTTTATTAATTTTTATTAATTTTTATTAATTTTTATTAATTTTTATTAATTTTTATTAATTTTTATTAATTTTTATTAATTTTTATTAATTTTTATTAATTTTTATTAATTTTTATTAATTTTTATTAATTTTTATTAATTTTTATTAATTTTTATTAATTTTTATTAATTTTTATTAATTTTTATATTTATTAATTTTTAATATTTTTTAATAATTTTTAATAATTTTTAATAATTTTTAATAATTTTTAATAATTTTTAATAATTTTAAATAATTTTAAATAATTTTTAATAATTTTTAATAATTTTTAATAATTTTTAATAATTTTTAATAATTTTTAATAATTTTTAATAATTTTTAATAATTTTTAATAATTTTTAATAATTTTTAATAATTTTAATAATTTTTAATAATTTTTAATAATTTTTAATAATTTTTAATAATTTTTAATAATTTTTAATAATTTTTAATAATTTTTAATAATTTTTAATAATTTTTAATAATTTTTAATAATTTTTAATAATTTTTAATAATTTTTAATAATTTTTAATAATTTTTAATAATTTTTAATAATTTTTAATAATTTTTAATAATTTTTAATAATTTTTAATAATTTTTAATAATTTTTAATAATTTTTAATAATTTTTATTAATTTTTATTAATTTTTATTAATTTTTATTAATTTTTATTAATTTTTATTAATTTTTATTAATTTTTATTAATTTTTATTAATTTTTATTAATTTTTATTAATTTTTATTAATTTTTATTAATTTTTATTAATTTTTATTAATTTTTATTAATTTTTATTAATTTTTATTAATTTTTATTAATTTTTATTAATTTTTATTAATTTTTATTAATTAATTTTTATTAATTAATTTTTATTAATTTTTATTAATTTTTATTAATTTTTATTAATTTTTATTAATTTTTATTAATTTTTATTAATTTTTATTAATTAAAATTATTAATTTTTATTAATTTTTATTAATTTTTATTAATTTTTATTAATTTTTATTAATTTTTATTAATTTTTATTAATTTTTATTAATTTTTATTAATTTTTATTAATTTTTATTAATTTTTATTAATTTTTATTAATTTTTATTAATTTTTATTAATTTTTATTAATTTTTATTAATTTTTATTAATTTTTATTAATTTTTATTAATTTTTATTAATTTTTATCAATTTTTATCAATTTTTATCAATTTTTATCAATTTTTATTAATTTTTATTTATTTTTAATAATTTTTAATAATTTTTTATAATTATTTTTTTTTTATTTTAGTTTATTTTTATGATACTACCATACAAAAATCTAAAAACCACAGAGCACGTCCTTATTTATTTAGTCTACAATTATAATTTTCAAGTTTCAAGGTTCAAAAAATTTATACTTGTATACAAATTTTTTCCCCCCATTTTCCCTCCATAAAATGTGTAAAATCCAAAAACCATGAAACAACATCATTTTTGATTTTTAATCAGTAGCTCTAATTCAAATTTTTATGTTTCATACTTTAAATAACAAAAAAATATATACATACTATTAAACAAATTTTCACCCCCCATTTCCCCCCTTAAAATGTTAAAATGCAAAAACCCTGAAACACTTCATTATTTATTTATGATAAGAACCTACAATTCAAATTTTCAAGTCCCTACCTTTAAAAAAAATCGATATTTCCAAATAAACTTTCACCCCCTGTTTCCCCCCCTTAAAATGTGAAAATCTAAAAACCCTAAAACACATCATTATTAATTTGTATTCATTAGCTGCAATTCCAATTTTCATGTTTCTAACTTTAAAGAGAACCAAAAACATAGATGCTCCCAAATAATTTTTAACCCCCCATTTCCCCCCTTAAAATGTAAAAATACAAAAACCCTGGAACACGTCATTATTTATTTATGCTTAATAGCTGTAATTTAAATTTTCGTGTTTCTAACGTTAAAGAACAAAGAGTTTCATTAAAAGCTCCTTCCCCCCCTTTTCTTCCAATTTCCCCCCTTTAAAGTTAAAATTCCCAAAAATCCTTTGTTAGCGAATGCTTACGTTATAAAATAAACCTACGTTCCAAATTTCAACTTTCTAGGCTCAGTAGTTTTGGCTGTACGCTGATAGGTCAGTCAGTCAGTCAGTCAGGACAAACAATTTTATATACATACATTATATAGATTTTGTGCTATTGTGTAATATTTTTCGGTTCCTTTGTCTCAACTTCGCGCGTTAGAGTTTAGAATGTGCATCCCTCGTATCTACGTAATTGTTAAAATTATGAATGAATGCGGATTTTGTTTAGTCTCGGAAGTAATTTTGTAGTATTTAGTCTCCACCCTTAAGTTGTAATTATTGTTATACCTACTAAACTATCTTTTTTAATGTAAATTTTCCTCTTAAGTGAAACACATAATTTAAAAATTTTTGTGGGATTGATTTTAGAGTTTCACTTCGATTGAAAATCACCGTTGAAATGACGAAATTATGGAATTTTAATTAGCTATTCATAATTTCTGCTTACTATCGTCATAAAATAAATTTCTAAAACGTATCTTCATTACGCACCCCTCTCATATCAACCCCGTCTAAATTGCGATTGGAAATTTCCAGTTCACCCCACTTCATTACAAATTAAGAATAAGTCACAATTAAGCCATCTTTTAAATATTAACAATAGAAGTATACATAAACACTTACCTAATTCTAGCCACACTTGAAAGGCTGTGAGTTGCTCTTCAAAAAATGGTAAATGCCTAAACGAGTCATTATTGCTTATTATCCCTGATAACTGGCCCAGACTAAGATCTAAAGCTAAATCCCAAGCATTCCACATGGGATGTTGGTAAGTCAATGGTAAAGGCGGACTACTAACTGGAGTACAGTCACAAGATCTCATTATTCGTTCAGCTAATAAAAAATTACGGAACAGACTTGCCACAAGGAGATCTTGGCGGAACAGTTTTTGAAATAGCTCTGAAAAATTAAACAAACATTTATTAGAAGTGTATGAAAAAAGGTACATCTAATGCATTGTGCGTCATTTATGGAATATTCATGATATTCACCAATTAAATTGTCAAAATGAAAACGGCAAGCGATGTGGCAACGTTACATTTCTGCTGAGTTATTAGCGAAGAACTTTGCCGGTATCAGTCTTACAATAAAGACCGAACCGATTTAACAAAAGTGTTCTCAAGTTTAAAGTGGTTAAAACTAGTTTAAAAATTTTAATATTTTTTTTTTACATTTGTAGAAGAACATGTTCTCCCTTCAGATCAAGTTTTATTTATTGTTATAGTCTATTTTTATGTATGAGAGAGTAATAAAACAAAATTTCTAATGAAAACTTAGTACAGTCATTTTAAATATTTTTACAGAATAATCTAAATATTTCCTAAAATTGTAATAAATGTACCTGAGCTATTACAAGTTTTGGGTCTTTTATTGGTCCTTTATAAACATAAGCTGTACAGAACAATAGAAAAAGGTTTGGACAGGCCAAAAGCCCTGTGTATTAAAGATTACATAGCCGTATCTTAAGATTATTTTCAATAAATACCTATTTGCCAATTTTGTTTTATTTTAATTCCAAGAATTTCTTACAGTAATCGAATTATAAGTAGATAAATACCTTCTCAACAAATTTCACCGAAAATGCGATCATAGGTTCTCCATTTAGTAAGGAGGTCCAAGTTGTGTATTCTTGACAGTTTACTAAATGTCGTTTAGTTGCAACTTGCAAGGTGCAGTGTGAATTCTAGTGTGATCATGGAAAATTTGGAAGGGCCGCGTAAACGACAAAAAATCGGTCCTTTAACAGTTAATGAAAAAACATTAATATTTAATTGTTTTAAATCATTTACAGACAAACATTTTTGTAAAAGTGTTGATGACACAGTTAAATTAGTTAGTAGTAAGCTTGGTGTTGGGAAATCTACGATTTACAGAGTTGTTAAAGAAGAGAAATGTGGCGAGTTTCAAACAGCACGTAAAGCTCCAGGAAAACCAAAATTTCAATTAGAAAATCTTTTGAAAGAAAGACTTCGAAGGAAAGTGCATTTCTTCTTTAGAAAAGAATTTCCGACAGTAGATTAAGTTCTTGCCACGGTTCGAGATGATAAGGATTACCCTAAAATGAGTCGAAGCACACTATGGAAACTTTTAAAAGAAATAGGTTTTCTATGGAAAAAGCATTCCAGAAAGTCTATTTTAATAGAAAGAAGCGATATTGTAGTATGGAGAAGAAATTACCTAAGGACTAGAAAAGAAATGAGAAACCAAAGAAGAAATATATTTTATTTAGATGAAACATGGATCAACGAGGGACATAAACCAAATAAATTTTGGCAAGATGAAACTGTTACAAGTCGAAGACAGGCTTTTTTAAATGTATCTACTGGTTTAAATCCACCATCAGGAAAGGGGCGCAGACTAATAATAGTACACATCGGTAGTTCAAACGATTTTGTTAAAGGTGGTTTATTGACTTTTGAATCTACTCGTACCGGTGACTACCATGAGGACGTGAATGCTGATGTCTTTAAAGAGTGGTTCGAACAAGTTATAAATCTTCTTCCTCAGAACTGTATAATAGTAATGGATAATGCAAGTTATCACTCGAGACTTATAGAAGAAATGCTGCCCACAACCAAGTGGTTAAAAAAAGATTTACAGAATTGGCTAAATTCAAAGAATATTAAGTTCCATCCCGGTTCTGTGAGAAAAGAACTATATCATTTGTGTTCCCTTCATAATGAGAAATTCAAAAAATATGAAATTGATGAAATTGCAAAAAATCGTGGGATGACGGTGGTTAGATCACCACCATATCATTGCGAAGTAAACCCGATTGAACTGATATGGGCACAGATAAAGGGAGAAGTTTCAAGAAAAAATAATTCTTTTAAAATGAGTGATGTTAAACAGTTGTTTTTGGAGGCGGTAAATAATGTGAAGCCAGAAAACTGGGAAAAGGAAGTAAATCATACGATTAAAGAAGAAGAGAAAATGTGGAAGTTGGACAATATTGCTGATGAAATGATCGAGCCACTCATTGTAAATATTGGTTGCCACAGTTCATCTTCTGATTTCGATTCTGATTTGGATTTGTAGGTAAGAAGTAGTTTTTATATTAAAATTATTTATAAACGTAACGTTGTTTAAAAGTCAAAGTTTAAACCCTTATACCTGCATAACCCGGTTGACACAATGTTCTTAACATACCTTGTGGAAAAATAAAACATTTTAAAAAAAATTGCACTTTCTTTACCTTCAGCTGTTTAGAAGTTATAAGCAGGTTAATTAGGTGAAAATATAAGTGTACACTCGAGGAATAACTTCAAAAAATATTTTAACTGTCTACTAAAAGAAGTCTATGAATTACGAACGCTTTATTATTTTAATACTCTCTCATACATAAAAATAGACTATAGTGTAGTTTAATGTTAAAAATGCATTTTCGAATTAAAATACGCGTCCTTAGCAACATTATTAACACGTTCGCGGACAGTTTTACACAAGGAATAGAACCCAGATGCAGTTTTTCTAAAGTGAGTTTTTGAAACTAAATAAAAGTTTTTTTTGTTTGAAACATTTATTTTAGTATAGGTCAATTTAAAATTAGCATTCAATAATTTTTTTGAAAAGACGGCTATGAACGTCGTTTGCATTTACAACGTATCTTGGTACTATGTATGCAAATAACGGTTATTACCGTCCAAACAAACTTAAAGCACGAGCTCCCAAAGCTACAAATCACACATAAAAGGAAAATCGACCTATCCCCTTACAGTATTGCATATAATATTTATTTATTTACGCAGTATATTTTTACTATAATAATTGTAAAGAGAGTAGCCAGATAACAACTAGGCAGCATTATGAAAAATACGTTGGTGAAAATCTTCAAAACATGTAGGACACAATGCTGGTTTATCTGTACGAAGTTTCCTTTCTTATGTCTTTTTTTGAACATTCCCTGCATCGCAAAAAGTATGTTTTTCTTTTATAATCTGCAGGGGCGGGAATCTTCTCTGGAAAATGATGCTGGAATACCGGACCAACATTTTGGTTGGATGGTCCAGGTTCGACAATATTATTCAACACTCTGGGACGACCACCTCTTGCCTTGATAACCAAGTCTTAACCGTTAGTAATATTAGAGGGAACTTGCAGCAAATTTTGTATAATAATATTCCTGTAGTCAAGAAAAGTTTCCTTTGGATGAAACTTTTTAAAAATAAAAAAGGAGTTCCAAACGCACAAATCCAAAATATGGAATATCTCCTTTTTATACCAGCGGATTGTCTTGCGCGGTGACGAGTAGTATTATACCATTTGATCCACACGGTCTATTCCAGACATATTGTCATTATAATCAGCAATCGCCCTTGGCTTAGTTTTTACGTGCCCAAATTTGTTTGGTACTTCTATAAGTTCGGGATGATTGGCAGTTGTTATAAGTAAAACTTCGCGTTTGTCTTTCCATTTTCCGACGTATACGTCGCCCGACCTTCTCCAAATAAATTTGCATTTTACAAGCTTCTTTCGGGTAATTTCCTTTGGATTTCGCTGTCTGTTTGCACGCAGTGTTCCTGTAGTATGGGTGTTTCGACGAAGCACTTCTTCCGACAGGCTTACTGAATTGTAAAGATTATCCATGTAGAGGTGGTGTCCATGATCAAAGTAAGGCTCCATTAACCGTTTAACAACAAAATCTATTTCGCCAGATAAATTATCGGTATCAGACTTGCCTTGATATATCTTAAAATTAAGGACATATCCATCCGAGGTGGTTAATTCAAAAAATTTAATCCCATATCGAGCTTTTTTATTTTTAATGTACTGGCGAAAGCTCAAGCGGCCCCTAAATAACAAAAGCGACTCATCAAGTGACAACTTTTCGCTAGGAGTATAGGATTCTTGAAAGTTTTCTATGATTAACTTCACTAGTGGAGATATTTTTCCAAGCTTTTTTTGCTTAGCTGTTTTACCTGTGTCTGGTGTCTCGTAGCAACTAAAACATCTTAAGAGCTGCTCAAACCGACGACCTGACATAGTAAATGGAAAAATTGGATGGTAGTACAAATAATGGTTACTAAAAATATGTCTCACACTTCATTTGAGCTTGCAATAGACAGAGTCCCAAAAATTTTCTTAGTTCTGCTTTATCAGTTTCCTTGAATTTCATCATGCGTCTATTTCTTGTTGATGCTCTATTTGATTCACAAAGTTTTTTTCCATAAATATTAGTAGATGTCACCAGCATATCAATAACCTCGTCAGTGAAAATGGTTTGAAATACGTCAAAGCGGGTAGAATCTGCGTTTACTTTTTTAGGCCCAGAATCATTAAGAAAATTAAAATTAGGAATAGGTTTTGTATTTTCACACCAAACGTCATCATCAGTATTTTCTTCAGCATCAGTCCTATTTTCAATGCTTCCACTCTGCTGACTATGCATTTCTTCTGCTTCTTCTTCACTGCTGCTTTTATCATCATTACTTGGCATGTAATCAGGGTCCCCACTGTATTTTTCATCATCACGAAACACCTCTGGTTCTGACACGTCGGAAACCTCTTGTTCTGATTTTTCGAAATTTTCGGGCAACTGAGTTCTATTTTCGTTATCGCTATCGCCACAGTAAAGATCATACAATTTTTGCAGACGTCTTTGCTCGTCTTCGTATGACATTGCCTGGAAACAAAAAAAAAACGACTAAAAATTTTGCTATTTTATGTAGTTTGTACGACAGTTATTTTGCAAACGCAACGTGTTATATTTGGATTGATATCTGAAATTAAAAAAATATAAAAGTACTTACGAATAAGAATAAATTTTCTGACCGTAGTTGAATTTTATATAAATAAAAAAAAAGTACTTACGTTTTATTTGTAATCTTCCTGCAGTAAAAAAAAAACAAACGAAAATAAAACTATTCGAAATTTTACTGTATTACGTAGTTTGTACAATAGTTATTTTGTAAAAGAAACATGTTTTATTTGGATTGGGACCTCAAAATGAAAAAAATATAGAACTACTTACGTTTTATTTGTAATCTTCCCGCAGTAAAAAACCAAACATGCACTCACTTCAACACTTTTTCCTCAACTAATGAATGCGTAATGTAAATACTGACGGGCATAGCCGCCGAAACAAAACGTGAACAGACCTGCAAACCTTGGACACATGCTTGAAACGAATCGCGTAAATGGGACAATTTATTAATTTAAATGGTCCTTGTTAGAACAGTTTCTTCTGCTCTTCATAGCGCAACACGAGATATACGACGGGCTTGGCCGCTGTTTGATTATTAAGAGCAAACATACGAGACGGCTTGGACCGTCATTGCCCACAAAAGGACTAAACAATTGACGGCTATAGCCGTAATGTCCGCGAACGTGTTAAGACAAAAACTCGTTTCTTTCTTATCTATTATCTACGAAGTCTGCTGCCAGTGCCGTACACGTCGCTAGGATTATAAAACAACCAACTAAGGATTTAAAAATTCCTTGTTTCTTATATGATGGCTGCAAAAATCTAGTATGTATAGAATCTAGTGAGTTATGTACGTCAGAATTAAGGTGCATACCTCTACAAAAACGTAGACTAAAGTTTAAAACTACAAGAAATGTAGGAATTTTGAGTTTATACATTTTAAAATCAACAATAGCTGATAAAAATAAAATCATTGAAAGGACCTAATTATAAAACTTTTGAAAGAAAAATTTGAAAATTTGGAAAGCATAATGTTAGTTACTCTAATGTTTTGAAACAAGACAAGGTAATCACAACCGGTATGGCAGTCAAATCTAACCTTCCTAAATGAATAGTTAGATCAAAGAAGAAGCAGTCACATGATCAAACAAAAAAAGATATATAATCTAAGATTAATCCGACCAAACTCAAAATCGGAGTAACTAATATAAAACAAAGCAAATCTGGTAATATTGAAATCAAGTGTCAAAATAAAAGCGAGTTGAATATATTAAAGGGGGCTTTCAATAACACGCATACCAAAACAATCATCTGTGAATGCATTTCATCGGATTATAAACATGAAGGTACGCAATATATGAAGATTTAGAAAGACCAAGATGTAATTGTCAACGATTTTATCACAAAAAAAGTAAATTCAAGAATAAAATGGTTTGTCCCAGTTGCTCTGAAGAACACAAAGAAGAAGAATGTCCCAAACAGGAAAAATTCTGCAGGAATGGTCATTTATCTAACCGTAATTACAACACAAACCACGCCACTGGACACCAACTTTTAAATTCCATGTAGACATTTTAAAAAGCAAGATAGGCACTCTAGAATAGTACTTTTTATACATTTTTTTATCTATTCTAATTTTATTTATTTTTATGTTTAAAATGTTTAGACTTTGTAATTAGAAAGTTCATTCTCTTGTAGCACATTTTGATGAATTGCTGAGTTTGGTAAATGGGTCTGACTGTATTGCTGTTGTTGAAACATGGTTGTCTGCAAATATTGATACAAACACCATTTCAATTACTGGATTCAATTTTTACCGACTTGATAGACAATCTAGAGGTAGTGATGTTGGTCTTTTTTTTAAATAATTATATTACTGGTTTACAATTAGTTGAATTTAATTCCTCTGAGTTAAACTGTGAGCAAATGTGGATTAAATTTACGATAAACGGTTTTGGCGTTTGAATTGGAATCATATATCGACCACCTAAAGTTAATGTGTTCCTTTTTATTGATAGTATTGACTATTTTGTCAAAAATTCTGCCTACAGTTGATCACATTATTTGCGTAGGTGACACAAATATTAATTTGTTGACAAATGATAATCCATCTTGTTTTGATGCGTACCACTTATATCAATCTATAACTGAACCTACTAGAATAACATCCACCTCGATGACTCTGCTTGATTCTATTTTTATATAAGTGATTGTGGTTTAGTAAAAAAAACCCGGTGTAAACCAAACAAATTTTTCTGACCATGGGTACACTTTCTGTAGTTTGGAATTTTCAAAAATAAGAAACAAACCTAAATTTTATACGTTTAGAGAATTTAAAATTTGACTATGACAGGTTTTGCAATGATTTAATAAATACTCTATTTCATGACATTTTCAAAACTAAACTGTTGTATTCAAAGAAACTACTTTCCAACATCTTGGAAAATTAGACCACTTTGTAAAGTTGCACAACCTCAATATTTTTCTGATTTAAGGCCTATTAATATCCTGACTGCGATGTCCAAAATTTCCCTTCATATTGATGAAAACAAAATACTTCCGAATCGCCAGGCTGGTTTCCGAAGTGGCTACAATACATCTGTTACACTTTGTCAAGTTACTGATAATATTGTAAGAAATATAGACAGAAGACAAATTACAGGATTTGTTGCTTTGTATTATTCCAAAGCATTTTTGATACTATCAATCACAATCTACTTTGTTTCAAACTATAGTCTATTTTTATGTATGAGAGAGTAATAAAACAGCATTTCTAATGCAAAAATTAGTACGGTCATTTTATATATTTTTACAGAATAATCTAAATATTTCCTAAAATTGTAATAAATGTACCTAAGTTATTACAAGTTTTGGGTCTTTTATTGGTCCTTTATAAACATAAGCTATACAGAACCATAGAAAAGGTTTGGACAAGCCAAAAGCTCTGTGTATTAAAGATTACATAGCCGTATCTTAAGATTATTTTCAATAAGTACCTATTTGCCAATTTTGTTTTATTTTAATTCCAAGAATTTCTTACAGTAATTGAATTATAAGTAGATAAATACGTTCCCAACAAATTTCACCGAAAATGCGATTATAGGTTTTCCATTTAGTAAGGAGGTCAAAGTTGTGTATTCTTGACAGTTTACTAAATGTCGTTTAGTTGCAACTTGCAAGGTGCAGTGTGAATTCTAGTGTGATCATGGAAAATTTGGAAGGGCCGCGTAAACGACAAAAAATCGGTCCTTTAACAGTTAATGAAAAAACATTAATATTTAATTGTTTTAAATCATTTACAGACAAACATTTATGTAAAAGTGTTGATGACACAGTGAAATTAGTTAGTAGTAAGCTTGGTGTTGGGAAATCTACGATTTACAGAGTTGTTAAAAAAGAGAAATGTGGCAAGTTTCAAACAGCACGTAAAGCTCCAAGAAAACCAAAATTTCAATTAGAAAATCTTTTGAAAGAAAGACTTCGAAGGAAAGTGCATGAGTTCTTCTTTAGAAAAGAATTTCCGACAGTAGACAAAGTTCTTGCCACGGTTCGAGATGATAAGGATTACTCTGTAATGAGTCGAAGCACACTATGGAAACTTTGAAAAGAAATAGGTTTTCTATGGAAAAAGCATTCCAGAAAGTCTATTTTAATAGAAAGAAGCGATATTATAGTATGGAGAAAAAATTACCTAAGGACTATAAAAAAAATGAGAAACCAAAGAAGAAATATATTTTATTTAGATGAAACATGGATCAACGAGGGACATAAACAAAATAAATTTTGGCAAGATGAAACTGTTATAAGTCGAAGACAGGCTTTTTTAAATAATTTATCTACTGATTTAAAAATCCACCATCAGGAAAGGGGCGCAGACTAATAATAGTACACATCGGTAGTTCAAACGGTTTTGTTAAAGGTGGTTTATTGACTTTTGAATCTACTCGTACCGGTGACTACCATGAGGACATGAATGCGGATGTCTTTGAGTGGTTTGAACAAATTATAGATCTTCTTCCTCAGAACTGTATAATAGTAATGAATAATGCAAGTTATCACTCGAGACTTATAGAAAAAATGTCCACAACCAAGTGGTTAAAAAAAGATTTACAGAATTGGCTAAATTCAAAGAATATTAAGTTCCATCCCGGTTCTGTGAGAAAAGAACTGTATCATTTGTGTTCCCTTCATAAAGAGAAATTCAAAAAATATGAAATTGATGAAATTGTAAAAAATCGTGAGAAGACGGTGGTTAGATCACCACCATATCATTGCGAGTAAACCCGATTGAACTGATATGGGCACAGATAAAGGGAGAAGTTTCAAGAAAAAATAATTCTTTTAAAATGAGTGATGTTAAACAGTTGTTTTTGGAGGCTGTAAATAATGTGAAGCCAGAAAACTGGGAAAAGGCAGTAAATCATACGATTAAAGAAGAAGAGAAAATGTGGAAGTTGGACAATATTACTGATGAAATGATCGAGCCACTCATTGTAAATATTGGTTGCGACAGTTCATCTTCTGATTTCGATTCTGATTTGGATTTGTAGGTAAGAAGTAGTTTTTATATTAAAATTATTATTTATGAACGTAACGTTGTTTAAAAGTCAAAGTTTAAACCCTTATACCTACATAACCAGTTTGACACAATGTTCTTAACATACCTTGTGGAAAAATAAAACATTTTAGAAAAAATTGCACTTTTTTACCTTCAGCTGTTTAGAAGTTATAAGCAGGTTAATTAGGTGAAAATATAAGTGTATACTCGAGGAATAACTTCAAAAAATATTTTAACTGTCTACTAAAAGAATTGGTACGCCTATGGATTTCGAACGCTTTATTATTTTAATACTCTCTCATACATAAAAATAGACTATAAAATATTTTGGTTTTTCTGAAAATTCTATTCATCTCATTCATTAGTGCAGTTGAACCATCACTCAGCTATCACTTATTATTTAAACTTTTTCATTTTTAAGATTTTCTATAGTGAACGATAAAGTTAAAAATAGTTAAGTGAACCTGCAAAGAAACTATAACACTGGTGAGTGTTAGCAGCTCCTAACTCTTTAAAACAGAACTATAATACAAACTATTTACTATTGGCGGACCTACAAAAATAGATACTTTATGACGGGAGTGGAAAAACTGCACAGACTGAGAAAAATATAATCTAAACCAGAGAAAAATGTTTCCAAACGGGAATGGCCCAAGCCACATATACATACAACAGCCAAATGTAGCACCAACAATACAAACACAGCATACGGTACAACCCCAATTCTACGAAAATTATTCAGATCAATTTCCCTCTCTTCCAAATAATTGTTTCTACTCCGTAATTCCTCAACCGACACCCTTATTTAATCAGAAAATAAATCCAACACCTTCCTACCCACAACATGCAGCCCAACATAGCGATCTAGATCTAATGCATGAACATGGAGATATACCATCAACAGACGAATCGATGGAGGAAAGCGACAATGACGGAACAAACGACAAAGAAAGAACCCATTCATGGCAACAAGTCAAGAATAATAAAAGAAAACGTACAAAAATACAGAAAAAGATCACCAAAACATCCAATACTTTTCAAGTTCTCACAGAAGAAGAATTCTAAATGAACAAAACAACCACCAATAATTATCTACTGTGTCAAAAATTTTAAAGCTATGATTGATAACTTCTCTGAAGTTCTAGAAGATGAATCATATGTTACTAAAGCACAAATATACTGTTAAAATAAACACCCACAGCATTGAAGGTTACAGAAAACTAGTTAGGCATCTAAAAGATATCAACATAATACATCATACATACCAGTTAAACAAGAAAGATCATACAGAATCGTACTACGTGACCTTCATTATTCTATTCCGACAGAAGAAATAAAAACGGAGCTCGAAAAAAAGTGACACAAAGTCAGAAACATCATCAATTTAAAGCACAGGATAAGCAAAAACGTCTTATCGATCTAGAGCTTAATGAAAACAATAAACAAATTTACGATATAGGAAATCTAATAAATACCAACATTAGAATAGAAGCACCATAAACCTAAAAAGACCATTAGGATCACATTTTATAGTAGCTAGCGACTAGAACGCCAAACATACTGTTTGGGACTTAAGATTAATCACTTCAAAAGGAAGAAACCTACTAGAGACTATACAGTCACTAAATTTAAAAATCGTGTCAACTGGAGAGCCATCATACTGGCCTACAGACTTAAGGTTTATATGGACCCACCTCCTCACTCGTTTCTGACTCTAGAGATGGCTCTACCTGACGAATCAAATTTAGTATACAATTTATTAAAGTTACAGGGTTCTATCTGTGATAGAATAATATTTCGTTAGTTTATATCGCCGCCAAAAGAGACTGCTAGCACAATAATAGATTACGCGGGAGATCTTTATGATTCGATGCGAAGAACGTTGCCAAACTTCAATATAATTATGTTTTATTTGTTTATGTTGTAAGCCGCGGGAGGTGAGGTGTTGAGCGCGGACGGCCCAAGCGATCCAGCTAAGAGATGGATATGACCTGGCGAGCTTTTGTTAAGTCTTCCACTGGTCCGCTCAATCATTCTCAACTATGAACTTTACTGAAATAAAATTATTTAGGGTGAGCGCATTATCCTTAAAATATGGTATAAAATTAGAACAATATAATCTATGTGGTTTGGCGAATGGACTCAGTTCGCGCAGTCAAAAAATTGAAATAAAAAAAAACTGACTGGAGGATACGTTCGCGCGCTATGGTTGGATACTATTTAATAATTAAATGAATATTAAATAATTTCAATGAAAACTATCCATAATTTTAAATATGAGAAGAGAAAGAAAAAAAAATAGACAGAAAGGGAAGGAAAGAAAGAAAGAACGTAAACAAAAGCTCAAGAAATGCAACTTCCAGACGATTCAATGTACAGAGTGATTCTTTTATCATGGGAAATGAGTTTTTCTCGTAAATGGCTGCAGCAAAGTGGGTTCTGTAAAAAGTATTTTATTTGGGCTGGTTATTGCTTGAAATTGGGATGGATAAGGAAGTTATAAATAAACAACGCTGGGCGCCGCGACGCTTTAATTTTTTTTTTGTCAGAAGCATACCATTTTTATTTCAGAAATTGAAAGATCTATTCAATAAAAACACTTTTTTTAAATACTATTTTTTTCCATCTAAAACCATTCAAAAATTACAGACCAGTTTTTATGTTCCAAATTTCTAGATTGCCATACAAAGAATGCATGGTATTTTAAATTTCACTAAATCAGGTAGGCTTTGAAAAAACATAATTGGCTTATATTGATTGATGTCTGAAACTGTCAGTGTAATTTCAATTATTCCTATTAAAATAGTGGGTAATAAGAAATATGTTTACACATTCAGATAAAGTTGACATGCTTCTTTTATACGGAGAAGCCCAAAAAAATGGTTTAGCTGCAAGAAGATTATATGCGGAAAAATACCCCGAACGCAACCTTCCAGACCACAAAATGTTTGCCAGGTTAGAAACTAGTTTACGTCAAAACCCTAAAGCATTTGAAGGTAGGTTTTGTGTTTTTTAATAAATCCCCATAAATTCAATGAGCCAAATTTGCAGGTAAAAGATCAAGAACAAAAACTGTCACGACGGATGAAAATGTGGCAATTATTTTAAATTATTTTAAAAATCACCATGAAGCTTCTATAAGAGAGGCTTCAAGAGACTTAAATTTAAATTATAGTGTGATACAAAGAGTTTTAAAAAGCAACAAATACCATGACTATAAATTTCATAATTTGCAAGAACTTTCGCTTAGAGATTTTGAGAGGAGGAAGGATTTTATTTGTCAGTTTTTGGTGTCTTTGGATGACAATCCTAATTTATTTTCTCATATACTATGGACAGACGAAAGTCATTTTGTTAGTCATGGATTACCAAACAAAAAAAATACCCATTATTGGTCAGACGAAAACCCGCGCAAAATCAGACAACATCAAATACAGGGCCACTTTGGCATAAACGTCTGGTGCGGAATAGTCGGGCGGCACTTAGTAGGGCCATACTTTTATGAAGGCGCCTTGACGGGCCCAAGATACTTAGATTTTCTCCAAAATCACCTTCCTCTTTTGCTGGAACATGTGCCACTGCAAATCAGAAGAAACTTATGGTTTCAACTAGATGGAGCTCCTTGCCACAATGCGGTCATTGTTCAAAATTATTTGAATGAAGTCTACCACGGAAGATGGTTGGGGACACACGGGCCCTTGAAATTTCCGCCTAGATCTCCGGACTTGACACCCTTAGATTTCTTTTTATGGGGAATTTTAAAAAATATAGTGTATAAAACAAAATCTAATAATTTAGATATTTTAAAACAAAAAATTATTGATGCGTGCAATGGAATATCTGGTGATGTTTTAAGAGAAAAGTTACATCTTTCGAAATAAGAAAGCGGTACAATTTATGTGTGGATAACGATGGCGCATATATCGAGCAATTGTTAAAATAAGATTTGTGAATTAGCAATTAATTTTTACTAAATACAGTTCATGTTATTCTTTCATGTTTTATGTATGTTTTATGGGTTGTTAGTGTAAACTTTGATTATTTCCTAAACAATTACATAAGTGTTATTAAATGTAGGAACATCTTGTAAATTGTTTGCTTTAAATCCTAAATTATATTTGTTGTCAATATCAGCATAAAAGTTAGCCTGCCTGATTTAGTGAAATTTAAAAACCCAACATTTTTTGTATGGCAATCGACAAATTTAAAACATAAAAACTGGTCTGTAATGCTTGAATGGTTTTAGATGGAAAAAAATGGTATTTGAAAAAAGTGTTTCTATTGAATAGATCTTTCAATTTCTGAAATAAAAATGGTATGCTTCTGACAAAAAAAAAATTGAAGCGTCGCGACGCCCAGCGTCGCTTATTTATAACTTCCTTATCCATCCCAATTTTAAGCATTAGCCGGCCCAAATAAAATACTTTTCACAAAACTCAATTTGCTGCAGCCGTTTACGAGAAAAACTCATTTCCCATGATAAAAGAATCACCCTGTACACCTCAGGTATACATTTTTAAAATCGAATAGTATAAAAGAGTAGAAAAATGTGATAGTATACAGAGTAACTAACTAATATGTACCTTAAAGGTAAAAAATGACTCAAAATCAATCCCACGTAATTTAATTTTAGAAAGTTAAATGACAACCGGTTTCGGGATTAGGCCATCATCAGGTCTAAAAATAAAGTAATAAGCGCTTACAATATAAAATGACGTCTCCATAAAATATTTAAAAAAAATACACGTGTATGATTAAAAAGGCAGTTGTAAGAGATACCATATGTGGGAAATATGATAGAAATTGTACAAGTTGTAATAGATTTGCCTAAAGAAACTTATAGGCTAACACTACTCATCGCCATATTCTCACATTTATCAACATGTCCCACATATGATATTTCTTATAACTACCTTACCCTTGTTGGGGCTCGGTTTTAATCATGCACGTGTATTTTTTTAACCTTTTTATGGGGACGTCCTAGTAGTGTTTTGTTAGCGCTTATCACTTAATTTTTACACCTGATGATGTCCTAAGGCCAAAACATTTAACTTAATAAAATTAATTTATATGGGATTGATTTTGAGTTATTGTCTTACTAATATATAGGGTGTTTCATTAAAAAAAAAAAACAAGAAGAGTGGTCATAACCGGGGAGGAGACCGTAAAAGTTACAACGAGTATACCACGAGCAGAATTGTCCCTTTATATGATTTTCGACTTGTTCTTGTATTTTTTCATGAAAGCTTCACCTTTAAAATTATTTAGAGTGGATAATTTTCATTGAAAATTCCTGTGTAGGGCAAAGTGCCAATACAATGACGTTGTATCCATTTTTCATCTCTGATAGACGAATCGTCATTTCATTGGTGATATAAGATCACTGAAAAGTCATAAATGTTGAATAACAAAAAACTGGTTATTTAGTATTTGTCAGAGAATTCAGTATAGGATTAAATTCAAAATTATTCTTTAAATGTTCCAATTGTGGATTTGTGAAATCAATAACCACAAATAAAGAAACTTAAAGCGTGACAATAATATTAAAGTTATAACAAAACAAATCGAAGAGTCGGAAGAGGCAGGTACGATTCATACCTACAACAACGGTTCTAAAACAAAACAAGACTTAGGATGTGGAATATACTTCACATCTTTAAACCTAAACATAAAATGGGCTGTGAGCAGTAATGCCAGTGTAGTTCGAACCGAGCTCATGGGAATTCTCATAGCAGCAAAAGAAATCACAAGAAACAATATCACTGGACGGAACATGCCATCTATACAGATAGCAGACATGCTGTACTTCCCCTGGACATACCACGAATTTACTCCGGGTTGGTACTAGAGTGTTATGAAGCTTTGGCCGAAGTATCCATTAATAATGTGTTTAACTTAAGATGGATCAAAGGTCACGTCACATTGAAAGGTAATTGTCTTGCTGAATCACTAGCCAAGCAGGCAGCCAACCAAATACTTTTTGGACCTGACCCTACTATTGGCCTGACAAAATCGGTAGTGACAGACCTAATTAAAGAATATTCCCGTGTGAAGTTCAAGGAAATATTGAATAAAACAAGAAGCTGCAAGGAGCTTTCATGTTATCCAGACAACACTAGAGCAAACAAATACTTGACTATCACTAGATGCCTGATCACAGGCATTCTAACGGGTCACTGCCAAGTAGGGAAGTATCTCCATGTCATGGGGCTGGCAGAATCCGCACTCTGCAAAGGGTGCAAACAAAAAGATGATATCATCGAGTATATCGTCTACAAGTGATCGATGCTCACATTTATTAAATGATTTGTATTCGTTGATAATTGGCTAACACCAGCCGATATAAGAAAGGCACCTCTTGGCAATATTGTCAACTACATTAAATCTGTAGGCTGGCTCACGAGCTAGGAGGTGCCGATCTATTTAGGAAGATGCAAAATGGGTTTAGTAAGGCCTAAGTGCCGTGGGTTAACCCACCCTTCACACGTTACAGATATAGATGTTAAACTTAACGAAACTGTTGCAATTGAAACATATGCTTCTATTACAAAGAATACAGTTGTTGAATGTGGTTTATTCATCTATTAAGAAAAATGTTATCGTTTCTTAGGAACTTCACCGGATGGATTGGTAGATGATGCTAAAATTTTTTAAGTAAAGTGTTTTTACTCAGCTCGAGAATTTGCACTATTAAATGCACAAAAACATGTTAAATACTTTTGTTCTACTACTGCTGATGGAAAAAAAATTGTTCCTTAGGAAAACCATAACTATTTTTACTAAGTAAATGTTTAGCAATGATTTATTTTTTGTAGGATCAATAAGAATTTTTAAAAGGTATATTTAATAAATTTATTTATAATAGAAATAGTTTTTACTTTCCTATCTGTATACAGATATAAGGAAAGTATAGGAATCATGATTTTTTTCGACCTCGAGTTTTCGACGGATTTTTACGTTTTGAGGTCCCCTGAATCCGTTTTGACTATTTTCGCGATGATGTCTGTCTGTGTGTGTGTGTCTGTGTGTGTGTCTGTATAACGCATAACTCATGAACCGATACACGGAAAAACACCAAATTTCAAACTTAAGCTTTATTCCAGCGTCTAATGAGCTGATTAGATTTTGGGCAGAGTCGGAACATCTGGGGGGTACTTTATAGGTGGTCATTTTTATATTTTATAGAATATATCTGTTATTTACGTTGGGGAAGAAAATTTTTTAAATAAAAGTTACTTCTTATTTTATTATCAATAATTTTTGTTATTTACAAAATTTTCCTAAAATGGTCCGTATTCGAGAAATTTGACAAAATGTAAAAAAATATTTTTTTTTATAAAAATTGTTCAAACAAAAGTTGTTTGTAATATAATTCTCTATAATTTTTGTCCCATAAATAATTTCTCTAAAATGGACCGTATTCGAGATATTTGAGAAAATGTGTAAATTTCGAAATTTGAAGAAAACTCAAAAACGGATAAAGAAAAAATCAATAAATTTTAAACTTAAGTTTTATTTCGGCCTGACGTGAAATGATTAGATTTTGGACAAAGTCGGAACATCTGGGGGGGTACTTTATGGGAGGCCGTTTATATATTTTATGGAATATATCTGTTATTTATGTTTGGAGAAGAAAATTGTTCAAATAAAAGTTACTTCTAATATTGTTATCTATAATTTTTGCCTTATGTAAAAATTTCCTGAAATGGTCCGTATTCGAGAAATTTGACAAAATGTGCAAAATTCTGATTTTTATGAAAATTGTTGAAATAAAAGTTGTTTGCGATATCGATCTCTATAATATTTGTTCATACATGATTTTTTTTAAATGGACCGTAATGGAAAAATTGTAGGAAAAGTGCTAAATTTAAATTTTTCAGTATTTTCATTTTCAATGAATATCTATAGAAAAATGTTTCGCGGTAGATGTACGTGGACAATGTATATATTTAGTTTATCCTCTAAACATTTATAGAGATGCTGCAATAGGTTGTACACAATAAACGGAAAAAGCCTGTAATAACTAGATAGGAAAGTCATGTGTTGGACACATCAGATTTTTTTTTTAGTTAAAAAAAATATGAAATACCTACTAAGGTAATATGGTTTTTGAGCCAATCAGATTTTTACGAATTTATATTTTTTAACAGAAAAAATGTCATTACTAAATACCTGTTGTTTTAACTTCAAAATCCGTTTTTTTTTACTTGCCAACCTTCTTAAATATCGTCCTACGATCCAATTTCTACCAAAAACTAATCAACATGCAATTAACATGATACTGATATTTGGTAAACATCTGTTCAACTTTTTTAATTGATAAAACACATGCATCATTCAGAATGTACCTTTCATTTAATAATTAAATAATTCAAATATTCTGTAAAATGAATAAGTACGTTTGCATCGACCGAATTATTATTAGAAACATATTTATTTAATCCAGCGAACTTAGTAATACAACTCGATCTGGCAACACGGTAGCGTTGGTTTACGCGGACATCCGAAATTTCTATTTGAGCAGGAAATTTAGTGCTCTCTGTGAGCAATTTTAGAAAGTACTAATTGAGATGGCAGCACCTCTCAGAGATAAGACTTTGAAAGAGGAAATTCAAAATAGTGTTATTGTTTAATTGAATTTTTCACTAAATTTATAAAAAACTTATTAATGTTTTGAGGTCAATGTCTTTAAATATAATTATTGAAGGTATATTCTTTAATATTACATTCATTTTTATAGTTTAAATCTAATTTTTGTTAATAAAATAAATATATTCTCCAATTACGTCATTTCTGCAAGTTCAAAAGTTTCTTAACCAAAACTAATTTATTTTATGAAATAATGATCTCTCTTGATAGTCTAGTTTATTTGTTTTATACTTGTAAAAAAGTAAATTTTCCGATTTTTCTTGAGAACAAATGATACAAACCGGATCAAATTTTGGTAAAATTATACTTAAGGTTGTATATACATTCACACATTTTTTCAAAAATTTTGAACGTGTAGATACTTTTTCCGGGGGTCCATATAAACCTTAAACAAAATACCGGATTTAATTGACTTTGCAGTAACAAATGGTATTTCAGATATACAGTCATATTGAAAATAATTTAGATCTGGATTCAGAGCGCTGCCTGGCAATCAACGCCAATAATCCACAAAGAAACGGCGAAATCACACAATATCCCACTTCGTATAAAATAATTGGTAAATGAGGAACGAAGAGCCAGAAGAAAACGGCAATCAATCAGTTTTAAAATATCTACCAAGACAAAGCAATTGTACTTATCACCACAATATTTAATAGATGACTGTAGACTAAGCATTTCCCAAAACAGTGCAAATATGCTCAAATAATTATGTTAACCAAGCCAGGAAATTCTCTGCAAGACCCCAATTTATATAGACCCATAAGTTTACTGCCACAGTTATCTAAAGTTTTTGAGAGGATCCTCCTCAATAGAATTAGCGAAACAATACCTAAAGAAGAACTAATACCTATACATCAATTTGGTTTCAGAGAACAACATTCGACAATCCAACAATGCCATAGGATTGTAAATTATATCAAAGAAACTTTAGAACAAAAAAGATTCTGTGCCTCTATATTTTTAGACATTCAACAGGCTTTTGACAAAATATGGCACTAAGGACTCTATACAAGATAAAGTAGCTATTACCTCACCACATTTTCCTATTACTCATATTCATCTAAGCAACAGATATATACAAGTCAAAGTTCAAACCTGTTTATCCAATTACCAATTAATAAAGTCAGGTATTCCTCAAGGAAGCGCCCTTGGCCCTTTCCTCTACTTATTATATACTGCTGATATTTCGACCACCGACAATGCACTAATCGCCACCTTTGCAGACGATAAGGCAATGATGTCATTAGATCGAGATCTTATAATAGCACCAGAAAGGTTACAATTTCATTTAAATCTACTACAAGATGTTACGTTGTAATCGTCACTCCCTTTTAATAATTACAATATTTAATTAGTTCAAATATTCTAATACTTTTTGAGCGCCCCTCGTATTTGGAAATATAGATATTATGTTAAAACGGGAATTTGTCTCTGTCTCGGACATTCTACCAATGATGCGCTTTCTCTAAAAATCAATAATTACGGTCAGATGTTGTGCGCACGCCTGGCTTACTTATGGATGGGGAATATTCACGTTTTCACACATTCGGTCAGCTGTTGGCTTTTGAATTTTCTTTTCAATTTGGCTGCGAAATAAACCGGCTGGGTTTAGTGTTGTTAAGTGTGTCCGAACAACTAAGGTAATCAAATCACCTTTTTTCTTATAATTAATGATAGAAATTAATTTTATTGTGTGTGTATATTCTGCTGAAATTGTCTTTGAGATGTTTCATTCATTAATAGTGAGCTTTTCGCGTAATATAAATTCCAAAATGTACAAAATGGCCGCCATTAATTTTATATTTTTTTTTTCAGTTATTTAAAAAATCTTTCCATTCTTCATGTATTTTAATTTAAATACTATTGCAAATCTCTAGTATTGTTGCAAACTTGAAATGTTCATTTTTAAAATGTTTAATTTAAATAGTAAGCTTTTGTGGCTGACCACATGTTTTGTTTTTTTTTGAAGCAATGGAAAGATACGGTTTTTTTGTTGTGACTGACACGTTTTTTCTTTCTTAAAATTAAGGAACTGGATCTGTAACAAACTAAGGAATTTGCCTTTATAATCTAGAACTGCAGAATCTCTTAAGGTTTATATGGACCCCCGGAAAAAGTATCTACACGTTCAAAATTTTTGAAAAAATGTGTGAATGTATATACAACATTAAGTATTATTTTACCAAAATTTGATCCGGTTTGTATCATTTGTTCTCAAGAAAAATCGGAAAATTTACTTTTTTACAAGTATAAAACAAAGAAACTAGACTATCAAGAGATATCATTATTTCATAAAATAAATTAGTTTTGGTTAAGAAACTTACATAAAGTTTTTGAAAATTTTTGAACTTGCAGAAATGACGTAATTGAAGAATATATTTATTTTATTAACAAAAATTTGATTTAAACTATAAAAATGAATGTAATATTAAAGAATATACCTTCAATAATTATATTTAAAGACATTGACCTCAAAACATTAATAAGTTTTTTATAAATTTAGTGAAAAATTCAATTAAACAATAACACTATTTTGAATTTCCTCTTTCAAAGTCTTACCTCTGAGAGGTGCTGCCATCTCAATTAGTACTTTCTAAAATTGCTCACAGAGAGCACTAAATTTCCTACTCAAACAGAAATTTCAGATGTCCGCGTACACCAACGCTACCGTGTTGCCAGATCGAGTTGTATCTATTCATTTTACAGAATATTTGAATTATTTAATAATTAAATGAAAGGTACATTCTGAATGATGCATGTGTTTTATCAATTAAAAAAGTTGAACAGATGTTTACCAAATATCAGTATCATGTTAATTGCATGTTGATTAGTTTTTGGTAGAAATTGGATCGTAGAACGATATTTAAGAAGGTTGGCATGTAAAAAAACGGATTTTGAAATTAAAACAACAGGTATTTAGTAATGACATTTTTTCTGTTAAAAAATATAAATTCGTAAAAATCTGATTGGCTCAAAAACCATATTACCTTAGTAGGTATTTCATATTTTTTTTAACTAAAAAAAAACTAGTTCTATTATAAATAAATTTATTAAAGATACCTTTTAAAAATTCTTATTGATCCTACAAAAAATAAATCATTGCTAAACATTTACTTAGTAAAAATAGTTATGGTTTTCCTAAGGAACAATTTTTTTCCATCAGCAGTAGAACAAAAGTATTTAACATGTTTTTGTGCATTTAATAGTGCAAATTCTCGAGTTGAGTAAAGTGTTTTTACTCAACTCGAGAATTTGCATTTTTCTTAAAAGATGAATAAACCACATTCAACAACTGTATTCTTTGTAATAGAAGCATATGTTTCAATTGCAACAGTTTCGTTAAGTTTAACATCTATATCTGTAACGTGTGGAGGGTGGGTAAACCACGGCACTTAGGCCTTACTAAACCCATTTTGCATCTTCCTAAATAGATCGGCACCTCCTAGCTCGTGAGCCAGCCTACAGATTTAATGTAGTTGACAATATTGCCAAGAGGTGCCTTTCTTATATCGGCTGGTGTTAGCCAATTATCAACGAATACAAAAAATCATTTAATAAATGTGAGCATCGATCACTTGTAGACGATATACTCGATGATATCATCTTTTTGTTTCCACCCTTTGCAGAGTGCGGATTCTGCCAGCCCCATGACATGGAGATGCTTCCCTACTTGGCAGTGACCCGTCAGAATGCCTGTGATCAGGCATCTAGTGATAGTCAAGTATTTGTTTGCTGTAGTGTTGTCAGGATAACATGAAAGCTCCCTGCAGTTTCTTGTTTCATCCCATCTTTCCTTGAATTTCACAAGGGAATGTTTTTTGATTAGGTCTGTCACTACCGATTTTGTCAGGCCAATAGAAGGGCCAGGTCCAAAAAGTACTTGGTTGGCTGCTTTCTTGGCTAGTGAATCAGCAAGACGGTTACCTTTCAATGTGACGTGACCTTTGATCCATCTTAAGTTAAACACATTATTAATGGATACTTCGGCCAAAGCTTCATGACATTCTAGTACCAACCCTGGGTAAATTCGTGGTCTGTCCAGGGGAAGTACAGCATGTCTGCTATCTGTATAGATGGCATGTTCCTTCCAGTGATATTGTTTCTTGTGATTTCTTTTGCTGCTATGAGAATTCCCATGAGCTCGGTTTGAACTACACTGGCATTACTGCTCACAGCCCATTTTATGTTCAGGTTTAAAGATGTGAAGTATATTCCACATCCTAAGCCTTGTTTTGTTTTAGAACCGTTGTTGTAGGTATGAATCGTACCTGCCTCTTCCGACTCTTCGATTTGTTTTGTTATAACTTTAATATTATTGTCACGCTTCGTATAAATTCACATTTTTCCAAATTTTAATTATTTATTTAAATAACACCCTGTACGTAAAAGTTTGTTTAATTATTTCGCGAATTGGTTTTAAGTTGCAATCATGTACAAAATTGATTATTTAATAATTATTAAATATTAGTTTAATAACAATAAACTATGCAGAAGTCATGAAGGAAACCTCAAAAAGACATTTTCCACAATAGATGATCCTCTTCATCGGGTTCATAAGAGAGCCTCCTTGTAGGATATTCCCAGTAACGGTTCCTGATCACTAAGACTTCGACCAAAGGCCCTGGATCTCCATCGTAGAAAATTAAAAGTCCTTTTTTATTTTAAATCGTGGTTTTAACAAATTGTTGTTACATGTGTCGCAGATATTGCAGTTGGTAAGCTAAATTGTTTTAAAGATAGTGTTCGTCCATATTTGTGTATGTTCAGCTGTGAAGTATTTTGTAGAATTGTTTTGTTGCATAGAAATTGTTAGCCCTTAAGGTAATGGAAGATGCATGATTTACAATTAATATTCCCCGGTAAAGCAGTCTAGTCCAAACAGTCAATCATTGTGGTTTTAGTTTGTACTACTGTTGCCTAGAACAACGTGTTATTCGGCTTATATCTTAAAACTCATAAAATGCCGAATATATGATATTTCCTAATAGAAATACTATTTGTTTTAAGAAAACATTGTGTTTTTTCAGCCCTTTTACAGAGACGTGTTAGGTCCTAATGTCAAGAGTAGGACCCTGATTCAGTTAAGGGCTACGAAGCCAAGTTCAAGGCAATATGATTAAGGCTCTAGTGATATAATTATTGAATGGGCACCCCTAAATTCATTAATTGTCACATATTTTATTAAGAAACATGCAAAACGTGAAAATATCAAAAGAAGAAATACCCAATTTTAACAAATTTTTTTTGCAAAGTGTTATGTCCCTTGCTAATAGATGTAGTAGCCAGAAGATTTAACTTTTAAGTTTCTTTATTTGTGGTTATTGATTTCACAAATCCACAATTGGAACATTTAAAGAATCATTTTGAATTTAATCCTATACTGAATTCTCTGACAAATGCTAAATAACCAGTTTTTTGTTATTCAACATTTATGACTTTTCAGTGATCTTATATCACCAATGAAATGACGATTCGTCTATCAGAGATGAAAAATGGATACAACGTCATTGTATTGGCACTTTGCCCTACACAGGAATTTTCAATAAAAATTATCCACTCTAAATAATTTTAAAGGTAAGGCTTTCATGAAAAAATACAAGAACAAGTCAAAAATCATATAAAGGGACAATTCTGCTCGTGGTATACTCGTTGTAACTTTTACGGTCTCCTCCCCGGTTATGACCACTCTTCTTGTTTTTTTTTTAATGAAACACCCTATATATTAGTAAGACAATAACTCAAAATCAATATAAATCATATAAATTAATTTTATTAAGTTAAATGTTTTGGCCTTAGGACATCATCAGGTCTAAAAATTAAGTGATAAGCGCTAACAAAACACTACTAGGACGTCCCCATAAAAAGGTTAAAAAAATACACGTGCATGATTAAAACCGAGCCCCAATAAGGGTAAGGTAGTTGTAAGAAATATCATATGTGGGACATGTTGATAAATGTGAGAATATGGCGATGAGTAGTGTTAGCCTATAAGTTTCTTTATGCAAATCTTTTTCAATTTGTACAATTTCTATCATATTTCCCACATATGGTATCTCTTACAACTGCCTTTTTAATCATACACGTGTATTTTTTTTAAATATTTTATGCAGACGTCATTTTATATTGTAAGCGCTTATTACTTTATTTTTAGACCTGATGATGGCCTAATCCCGAAACCGGTTGTCATTTAACTTCCTAAAATAAAATTACGTGGGATTGATTTTGAGTAATTTTTTTATCTTTAAGGTACATATTAGTTAGTTACTCTGTATACACTCTTTTATACTATCCGATTTTAAAAATGTATACCTGAGGTGTACATTGAATCGTCTGGAAGTTGCATTTCTTGAGCTTTTGTTTACGTTCTTTCTTTCTTTACCTTTCTGTCTATTGTTTTTCTTTCTCTTCTCACCTTTAAAATTATGGATAGTTTTCATTGAAATTATTTAATATTCATTTAATTATTAAATAGTACCCAACCATAGCGCGCGAACGTATCCTCCAGTCAGTTATTTTTTATTTCAATTATTTGACTGCGCGAACTGAGTCCATTCGCCAAACCACATAGATTATATTGTTCTAATTTTATACCATATTTTAAGGATAATGCGCTCACCCTAAATAATTTTATTTCAGTAAAGTTCATAGTTGAGGATTGAGCGTACCAGTGGAAGACTTAACAAAAGCTCGCCAGGTCATATCCATCTCTTAGCTGGATCGCTTGGGCCGTCCGCGCTCAACACCTGACCTCCCGCGGCTTACAACATAAACAAATAAAACATAATTATATTGAAGTTTGGCAACGTTCTTCGCATCGAATCATAAAGATCTCCCGCGTAATCTATTATTGTGCTAGCAGTCTCTTTTGGCGGCGATATAAACTAACGAAATATTATTCTATCACAGATAGAACCCTGTAACTTTATTAAATTGTATACTAAATTTGATTCGACAGGTAGAGCCATCTCTAGAGTCAGAAACGAGTGAGGAGGTGGGTCCATATAAACCTTAAGCTTGTTAGCTGAGTTGCCTCTAGAGCTGCGGAATCTCTTGTGTGGGCTGAGTTGCGTCTGGAATTGCAGAGTGTTTTGAAGACATCGTAGGCTCACCTACCATTAAGACACGGACCAGACCAGTTCGACCGTTGAAATCCGGAAACACAAGATAAGTGTCGGCCAGGACCACACACACAATTTTTGAGTCATAGTAATACTAGTCAATTTTAATTTTAAACTCATCATCAGTCAAACGTAAACCGTAAAATTTGTTAAAATCAATTAATTTTATTTTCTTTATATGTAATATCAGTCATCAATCAAGTTCGAAATTAAAGCCGATTAATTGTTTTGAAATGTAAGTTCTTTATTTTTTCCTTACTTTCAACTGACAAGTTAATGACAAATTTACTTTTATTGTACATCTAAAGGTATGGCGCCCAAATTAATTTAATTGAATTCTTTTAAGTCTTTTTAATTAAAGACCTTGTCATTGACTTGAAGGTAAATTCTAAACGAATCCCACTGACCTATTTTGATCCGAGCTAGGCCTGAGGCTTGTAAGAATTCTTATTATAAGGATTTTTACAATGAGACCCAGGTAAGGGTTAGAAACGTATCATCTGGTGCAAAATATGTTTTTATTAAAGTAACTTTGAAAACGTAACATTTCTTATAAAACATTTATTTTTATAAAACGTAACATTTGGTAGAATGTCTGAGACAGAGACAAATTCCCGTTTTAACATAATATCTATATTTCCAAATACGAGGGGCGCTCAAAAAGTATTAGAATATATTGGAATATTTGAACTAATTAAATATTGTAATTATTAAAAGGGAGTGACGATTACAACGTGGCTGTAACAGTGGAGGATAAAAGTTAACACTGATAAATCCACACAAATCACGTTCACAACAAAACGCAGTGTTTGTCCACAAGTTTCCATCAACAACATGCAAATACCAGTGAAAATTGAAGTTAAATATCTTGGATTTCACTTAGATCAAAATATAACCTGGAAAACTTATATCAAAGATAAAAAAGAACAGTTGAAGCTGAAAACTCAAAAAATTAACTAGTTAATTGGTCTCTGATCTCAATTTCCACTCGCATGTAAACAGCCTTTAAAAAAAATCATTTTCGACTTTAAAAAAGTTATATTCCATAAGGTGAAAAAAAAAAATGTCATCAGAATCCTTAGTTTTGTCTATTTTCTCATTCGGTGATGTCGTCTATACACAAAACCGCATACAAAAAGTACAAAATTATTGTGCTAGATTTATTTATGGACTTCGAAAATATGATCGAGTATCTCATACAATTTATGAACTTAAATGGTTAAAAATGGAAAATAAACGTCAATATAATTTTATTAATTTCTTGTAAAATATCACAAATGGAAATAAACCAAAAACTCTTTTGGGTAAGTTAGTTGTGAGATCAGCACTGCACCCTCTATATGACCGCTTTAGAAATCTTTTTCACATTCCTCATCACAATTCAGCCATGTTTCAGAAATCATTTACTTACTAATCTGTTAAAATTAAAATACTTAATGAAGCAAATACAGAATCCACAACATAATTTCAAAAAAAAATTCAATAATAATTTACTCCTAGTTTTATTTTTCGAACTTTATTATTATTATTTTGAAATTTAATTAAAGATAAAATCAGTTAAAATCTATTTTTATTTATTATTTTATTAAAAGCATTATGCTTCTTTTTATATTGTACTTCAAGGTTAAGTGTAAGAATAGCTTGTAGCTAAACTGTGCCTCTTTGTACAATTTATTAATAAAGACGTTTTATTATTATTAATTATTAAATAATCAATATTTCTAAACAAAAATACCTCTCGGCAAGGTATTCCAAGCAATTGTATCAGTAATTGCTGTAAAAATCCAATTTAGCTCTCCCAACATTGTTCTTCTGTCGGTTATTTGTCCTGGAATTCTGAAATAAAAAATAAATTAGTAAAAACAAAGAAAACAATGTTTTAAATATATTTGTATATTTGTATATTTGTATATTTGTATATTTGTATATTTGTATATTTGTATATTTGTATATTTGTATATTTGTATATTTGTATATTTGTATATTTGTATATTTGTATATTTGTATATTTGTATATTTGTATATTTGTATATTTGTATATTTGTATATTTGTATATTTGTATATTTGTATATTTGTATATTTGTATATTTGTATATTTGTATATTTGTATATTTGTATATTTGTATATTTGTATATTTGTATATTTGTATATTTGTATATTTGTATATTTGTATATTTGTATATTTGTATATTTGTATATTTGTATATTTGTATATTTGTATATTTGTATATTTGTATATTTGTATATTTGTATATTTGTATATTTGTATATTTGTATATTTGTATATTTGTATATTTGTATATTTGTATATTTGTATATTTGTATATTTGTATATTTGTATATTTGTATATTTGTATATTTGTATATTTGTATATTTGTATATTTGTATATTTGTATATTTGTATATTTGTATATTTGTATATTTGTATATTTGTATATTTGTATATTTGTATATTTGTATATTTGTATATTTGTATATTTGTATATTTGTATATTTGTATATTTGTATATTTGTATATTTGTATATTTGTATATTTGTATATTTGTATATTTGTATATTTGTATATTTGTATATTTGTATATTTGTATATTTGTATATTTGTATATTTGTATATTTGTATATTTGTATATTTGTATATTTGTATATTTGTATATTTGTATATTTGTATATTTGTATATTTGTATATTTGTATATTTGTATATTTGTATATTTGTATATTTGTATATTTGTATATTTGTATATTTGTATATTTGTATATTTGTATATTTGTATATTTGTATATTTGTATATTTGTATATTTGTATATTTGTATATTTGTATATTTGTATATTTGTATATTTGTATATTTGTATATTTGTATATTTGTATATTTGTATATTTGTATATTTGTATATTTGTATATTTGTATATTTGTATATTTGTATATTTGTATATTTGTAATATGACACTTGTATTTTCTTCTAGTTTTAAATTGTTTGAAGAAGAAAATTCGAAGACCATAGGGTGAAAAGAAACCAAAATAATATTGAAAAACTTCCGGTCCACGTGAAATTCAAAGCCATGATTCTCTTTACAATAAAATTTTGTAACAAACTTCTCTTGATTATTAAAAATTGTATAAGCATTAAAGAGTTCAAAAAATAAATAATGTTTCATTGGTACTTTTCATATGGGCGAGCTTAAGCAAGTTTTATTTAAAAAAAAAATGACACTAAATTTTGATTTTGTAACAAATAATAGGCCAGTCATTAGAGAAAATCAATTCACATTAATTACAAAAGTTTTCAAACTTTTTTGGAATATTTATTAAATTGAAATAAATGTAAATTTAATTTTGCAAGTTTTTCTGAGGTTTCGTCAATCTTCAAACATAAAATTATTGAATTCAAATAAATCAACGTACGACTCTTAAGTCGTCATTTTTATTACACTTTTCCATTACTCGAAGTGCGTTCATCTGTTATAAGGCAAAAAAAGTGTTTATGTCGTCTCTACTTCATTCTATCTCGATGGTCCTGGATGAGTTAATGATGTTTGACGGCTGAAGTCTGTGACGATAACGAATGTCCAGATTTGGAAATGATCAGAAATGAGTTTTCTGAAAAGATAAAGGGGTTTATGATTGACAACTTGTGTTATTTTTGACAGGTCTGTTATTTTGTAAACACATAGAAATAACAATATGTTTACAAATGGCCTGTCTGTTAGGAATAGCATTGCTTGTCCATCATAACCCCGATAGGATGCGCAGAGGTACCAAAATATGTGTCACGATAATAAGCATGCTCAGTTACGAAAATTAAAGGTTGGCCAACATGTGTTGATTCAAGCAAATAAAAGCTCCAATGACGGACGGAGCAGGAAGCTTGAACCTTGTTATAAAGGACCCTAGTTACGAAAGTACTCGATGACGATCGGTACGTGGTTGACGAACTGCCAGGGTCCAAACGTTGTAGGACAGCTTATACGGGCATTGGTCCTTCAGATAAAATGAAACTGTTACGAAAGTTTCGGAAAGCGATACTAGTGGAGCCAGGCCCGACTAGAGGGGGGGGGGTAGCCGGGACTAATTCCCGGGGCCGGACTCAAATGGGGGCCCGGCAGCGCTATAAGGGGGGCCCTACAATAGGATTTTCTGTTTCTGCATGAGACATTCGACATAAGAACAGAAAGGGGAGGTGGGAAAAGTTGTAGCTTATTAGCTTAGAGGGGATTTTTGCGGCTAAGGAATTTTTGTTTTTTTAGAAGAAGAAGCAAATGAAGTAGGGAGAAAATATTTTTTTCGATGTGAGGACCTTTTTTTTTAAACGAAAAGATTTTGTGACAGGGCCCGATGTAGAGAATTGTCCCGGGGCCCGGCCTGGCTCTCGGCGGCCCTGAGTAAAGCCGTATATTTGTTATAGAAATATTCGTGCTCACATTCACTAATTTTAGTTTAATTAATATTTTGTTTGTTTTGTATGTTACAGATTACTCTTCGCGAGGACGCGAAAATTTATCAGGTTAACCGACTGTAACCACTCGGATGTTTCGTTTATCGCTAGGCTAGGACCACCCTGTCATGATTCACGAGTGCTACTCATATTTCGTAGAACGATACGTCGAACTGGGACACATAAGAATATTTGGTGATTAGCACGGCATTCTTAGATAGACATTCATTCGATACGCTTCATTTTATGTATTATTATTCTTAACACCGATTAAATTCGATTCTATATGAAAATCCGATTTATTTCATTTAAAATTAATTAACATAGTTTACAGATGATCGATCGAAATTATTCTAGCTGTTGTCCGTAATGATTATCACAACCCTCCCAGCCCTTATATTTCATGCAAACTACAGGGTGTGATAATCATGTAGGACAACAGCTAGAATAATTTCGATCGATCATCCTTACAGGTAAGTCGATCAATCTAATAATTTTTTATCATCTCGAAATATTAAATGTATCATAGTTAAGTAGGTTTTTAACAGAATATTTTTTAGTGAATTGTCAAGTGTTCTGTATTTTGTTTTTGCATCGTACGATTTCTTTTCAACAAATTATTATGTATTTATATTTATTGGATATTTAATAGTGGTGCTCGTTTATTGTATATTTACCTACACGCAACTTCTGGACACCCTATATATTTTTCGTGTGCAATGGGGTTTTTCCGTAAAATAAATAAATAAATATTTCTTACTTGTCAATTAGATCCAAATTTACTTTGGGCATCAATTTAGAGGTTGGTTGAAGAACGTACCACCTTAATGCCACTTTTATGGGGGTGGTCAAACAAGCGGTAAATAAATCTGCCGGTAAATCTGGATTCATCGGCAATACTTGATCTGCACTACATGCCGCTAATTGTATGCAGTTCTTAAATGATGGAGGAGTATTGTGTATATTTGCAGTCTTGGACTGTTGGCCCACGGATTGCTGAAATACAAATAATAATAGTATATTATTAAACGAGCAATAATGGCCATAAATTGCGAGTCTAATACTATACTTTGTCCACGACCATTATGGTTTCTTTATTAAATAAAAGTTAAGTGTAGAATAGAAAGTTTTTATTAAACATAGGTAACTAACTAACTGTCGTTTTTTCGATTTTTTGATTTTTTTTTTTTTGATTTTTTTTTTTGATTTTTTTTTTTTGATTTTTTTTTTCGATTTTTTTTTCGATTTTTTTTTCGATTTTTAGTTTTTTTTTCGATTTTTCCAATTTTTTTTCGATTTGTTTTCGATTTTTCAATTTTTCGATTTTTTTTTTTTTTTTTCGATTATTTTTTTCGATTTTTTTTTCGATTTTTTTCGATTTTTCAATTTGTCGAGTTTTTCATTTTTTTTTTTTGTTTTTTTTTTCGATTTTTTTTTTCGATTTTTCAATTTGTCGATTTTTCGATTTTTTTCTCGATTTTTCGATTTTTTTTCTCGATTTTTCGATTATTTCTCGATTTTTTTTTTTTTTCGTTTTTCGATTTGTTTTCGATTTCTCGATTTTTTTTTCGATTTTTCGCTTTTTTTTTTTTTTCGATTTTTCTCGATTTTTTTTTTTTTTCGATTTTTTCGATTTTTTCGATTTTTCGTTTTTTTTTTTCGATTTTTCGATTTTTTTTTTCGATTTGTTTTCGATCTGTCGATTTTTCGATTTTTTTTTTTCGATTTGTCGATTACCTATAAAGAATATTTTCATATCAGTTTAGACATACGTGCTGTCGTGACGTCATACCGTGACTAATGGACCATTATTCACTGGTGAATAATAGGTATTATTATTCTTAAGGAAGTACGAGTATAATGAATGTTTTATAGAACAGTCGTGGACAAATATTTTTAACAAAGTACATCAAACTTCCGAGTGTTAATTTTTCTATGAAAGAGTTTTAAACTATTACAATATTTGCCAATACCTTACCTGATATTCAGATTCATGTTGACTGGCAAATTGTTTAAATGACTCAACAATGATACCTGCATTTGAACAATCATAGACGTAAATAGATGGCGCTCCCATCCATGTTTGTAAATCATAAATAGACAGTGGAATGTATTGAGTGTAAGTCTGCAACAAGATAATAATATAATCAAGTATTAAAGTATCATTAAAGTATTAAGTAAACTTACCCTATTAAAAACCCATATTTCACCATTGGACGTTGGCTTCGGAACTCCGTGTCCATTATAGTGAAATAATACTCTTTCTTCTTTAGCATTTCGGCGCAAAGAAGTGCATAATTTTTTTACTTCGTCAGATGTGGGATCTAAAGACTGTTTATATCTTGCTCTAGGTTGCCATCTTTCATATTGTGTTTGCAAACTTTGACCGATTTTTTCTAAAGCTTTAGAAGCTGTCATCTTTGTTGGGTCTAAAAAGAAAGTGATTGTTAGATTGTTATACATTTAAATGAAGTGTGAGAGTGTTAATTTTTGGCCGAGACCGCAGGTGAAAGCCAAAAATTATCTCCAATGTGTCATGAAAACACGAATTTTATACACGAAATAATAACATTTTTTGTACAACTGTCAATGTGAATTTACATCGTCTGAAATATATTCAGCAGCAACATGGAACATCTTCGGGAATTTATGTTGGAAGTATTGCTCAAACTTTACTATCAATTATTATTCCAATAAATGAAATTGTTTTTTGTCAAAAGAAAACTAACGCGGATAGCACCTAATCCAAGAATGAGCTGATCGTCATCACGAGCCCGCTCAGACAGGGACAGGATACTATTTAAGGTTATTTAAATTGACGGTGAAATAGAAAACAAAACTATTATCAGAGGGAAGAAAACTACTAACGCGGGTAGTACCTACTCCAGGAATGAACTGATCGTCATCACGAGCCCGTTCAGACAGGGACAGGACACTATTTAAGATTATTTAAATTTGCGGTAAAAGAATAAACAAACTATTAAAAGAGGGAGAACGTCTCCTCGATAACTCGTTTATAAATATTCCCAACTTAGTTATAACACAGCACTAAACAAAGTATTTATCAATGAAATCAAATTTAATTCCTGATTTAACCTACCAAAAAGAAAAGTTTAATTTCTTAGGACAGATTAACTATCAAAAGTCTAAATCAACGGCATTACAATGTTAAAGAACTAAACCCTATCATATATTATTTAAATCATATTCAATTATCTTTAAAGAAACGGTATTTTATCTTCAGAGGGTCAACTACTAATATTTATTAATTAAATCGAATTAAATTTTTCTCCCAACAATATTTATAAAAACGGTATTATATTTGCCAAGAAATAAATTCTAATATTTAATAATGAAATCAATTTAAATCTTTCTCCCAACAGACATCTGTCATGTGTCAATCCCCTCCCTTGCACTTCTCCAACATCTTAATTTTACATAGGTAATGTACCATGTATGGCACATCATTGAACAGGTAGTTTAATAGTGAATTCAAAAATATTTCTGTATATTGCGTTACTTAAATTTTATCGCCCTCTAGAGGGATAAAAAACTACTACGTATTATAGAGTGTAACACTACAATATGTAGTAAATCATTAAAAAGGTAATTTTATGGGGAATTTAGAAATATGACTTCATTGCGATACTTTTAATTGTACCGCCCTCTATCGGGATAAAAAAACTGTACGTATTACAAAGTGTGACACCTTATTTAAAAGCAAATTTAATTACTAATTCAATGCACCACATAACATTAATATAAACATCCTCCATTATTTTAAACATTATTGCTAACTTTATTTTGTTGCAAGTGCAATGTGGAAATATGTATATTAATATTATGTGGTGCATTAAAATAGTAATTAAATTAGCTTTCAAATGAAGTGTCACACTTTATAATACATTAGAGGTGTTTTATCCCGATAGAGGGCGCTAAAATTTAAATTATCGCAATAAACAGTCATATTTCTGACTTCTCCATAAAATTACCTTTTCAATGATGTGCCGTACATGATACTTTCCTTATATAAAATTTAGGGGTTGGAGAAGTAGAAGGGAGGGGGATGACACATGACAGATGTATGTAATGTAAAAATGTGTTTAATTTGGAATAAAAATCGACATGTTTTAGCATTTTCTAAAATCCAATGAATAATGCCGAAAAACAGGATGAAACTATTTTGAGTGACCCACTCTGTATATCAAAAAATGGCTAGATTTATCGAATTAGTTTATAGAACAAAATCTGCTGAAAAATGCATTTTTTACAAGATGCGTTATATAAGAAAGATCCTCCCATCGAAAAAAATATATTGAGAGCAGCGCCATCTACATATTGACCTATTTAAAATTAATTTATATCTAAAACAGAAGCTCCCTTAGCACTCTATGAATTGGCTTTTACAGAATTAAAGTATCTCCATTATTTACGAAAATATCCGGCCTGGGAGTTTTTATTGGTATACCATATAAATCAGCAAGTAGGGTGCCGCATAAACTTATGAATTATGAATTAGGAATAGACAAGAAATGACTTGTTTATTGTCTTAAATTATAAAACAACTGTCTCATTACAGCATAGCATTATTTTTGCTAATTCGTCGGTGGTGAAAACAAATGCAACTCTCAATTATATATACCTACTGTTGTGGTTCAATAACATAGAAATAGTATAGAAAGCCGATTCCATATATCAAAAATGAAACCATAAGGAGAAAATAGTGTGTCGGAGCTCATACGTATAACGGTGTTGGCGCGAACAGGACCGGCGCAAGTTTTTTATTGATCGAACATATTTGTTCACACGATATTTCAATCATACATTTTTAGAGATGATTCTATACAAAAAACGATTAAAAAAATTTCAAGTTAAGGTAAATATGGTTCTGACAGTCCTTATTAAGAAAGATATGGCATAAAATATGAATTAGTTAATTTTCGGCAATCATTAGTACAGTAATCATGAGATTTTGCTTGTGATTTTAAAAATACTTTCCAGAAAAACCACGTGCTCCGGTTTTGACTACGTTTATTATTAAACAGCGAAATTATATACAAAAACTTTAATCTACAATCTAAATTAGCTACTATCACAAGAAAATCACTGTTACAATAATTAATTACTTAACCAAAAACTAAAATACTTTTTAGGTACCTACGTAACCAGAAAGGAGCTGGACCATTTATCCTAATATTGATTTTCTCTCTCCCTATGGTAAAACTTAAAACAATAACAAATTGCCTATCTACTAGGGTCGGTAACTAAACGTATATACATAATGGGCGGATAAATATTTACAAACAAAGATACTTTTCCAAACAGGCAATCATTAGTACTGAAGTCACGAGATTTTGCTTGTGATTTGACATCTTATTTGATAATATCATTTGCTACAACTAAATTTAATCTGGGGAGTGCAAAATAGGGCCCAGGAATATTATGTTCGATATTTTTTTACATTTTGTCAGCCGAGACTATGAGTCGTTAGACAGAAAACCTTTCATGTTACCATTTTCAATATAAATTAAAAAATTAAAAAATACTACTACATTTACTTGGTACATATTTTATTTTAATTTTGAACCCGTTTAAAAGGGTCTTTCGGTTCCATAATAAAAATTAGTTGCTGCTTACTAGAAACATTCTATATAGCCTAAACCAATTTATAGTTTGTCTTCGATCAATTTAATACAAAGATTTAAAGTTTTTAGTGGATGATAACATTCCACACCACAACATTGCAAACCTATTTTATAAATAATAGGAATAAACTTGTAAATCATTAATTTGGTAGTTATCTCACTCATATGATTTTTTTTGTTTATATGACTATTTGGATTTCTAAATATATTTTGGCCTTACAATACGAAGCTTTTTGTATCTACCACTTTTTTAATGAACGATGAATGTTGACAGGCGTGTACCTTTTTCGGAACAAGAGGCGTTTTAACGAAGGATTTTCGAACTATCTAGTTAGTTTTCGGAAAAATAGAAAACGTTTGAAGAAAGTTGTCAATAACAGTTTGTCGTTCATGTGTTTCATTTTGATCAGCTTTCATAAATTGCGTAGAATATTTTTCCGATTCAAAATCGAGATTCTCGATATTTCCACAGTTTATTTATAATACCTTCTAAACTGGATTTATCTATCATTTTATATACTTTATAATATATGTTCATGCCCTACTTTTCACTTTATTAACAATTTTTTTTAACATACTTCAAAATGGGAGGATATTCTCAATTCGTTGAAATATTTTTTTATGTATGTTGAGCGATAATTCTTTACCACGTTGCCCGATTTCTAGGATTCTTTTTGTTAGAAAAGGAAACAGTTTTATATACATTAAGTCAAGATCTGAAGATAGGATCCATAAGAAAATCATTAACATCTTTATTTTTAAAGTAGGTTTTTTTAAAATTTCTTTAAACCTTACTGGTTCGAACGCGGTAAGGAATGAAGAAATGTAAATAATTGTTGTGCCAGCCAAAAAGAGAAGAGGAAGTACCGATTAAAATGCCTGAAAACCGATATCGATAATGTCTCCCCGTCGCTGGGCAGCCTGTATATAAATATACAGCTCTCTATTTACATAATTATAATTCTTAGGTAGGTTTAGATTTGCAGACATAAATCTTGTAATAAATATAACAGCTGCCTAATACATTGATTACATTTTCATTAGCCAATGTAAAAATGTCTTTTATTGTACCTAGGATTTGACTAAACACTACACAAAACTAAAAATAAAATGCCACTTTCATCGTGTAATTAATGCCGCGTTTGAGAATCCACATCGGATGCATTTTTTACATCTCGAGCGTTTTTTTATTCACATCGGACACATCTGTCCCATTACATTTACGTATACTGAATCACGTGATCAAAGATTTACTACTTACTACATCTCAGATGCATCCGATGTGGATTCTCAAACGCGGCATAAATAATAAACTACAAACGGTCCTGTAAGGGCAGCGTCATATAGCCTTGAAACACCGGATTTTAGTGCTATTGCCAGGTCAATATTGAATTTGTAGGTGAATCGCTCATTGAACATTAAAAATACGGTATTAATGACATTAATACGGTAGTTGTATATATTTTTGGGAATGTAATTACACATAAATATTATTAGTTGATTATTTAAATGTTTATAAGTTATTTTGTGGCGATATTTCGTAGATATAAACTGTTTAAATTATATAATTTAAAAATTAATTAATTTAAAATTCTTTTCTGTTAGGTATGTTTAATATATTTGGCAACACTACAGGGACAAGTCATAGATATTGCGCAAGCTTCTAGACACACTATTTTGCGATGTCAGGCGCAGAGACGCGTTTTTATACACAGTAGGTTTCAATTTCTGCTTAAATGTTATGTTTATATTGGTCTTCTATATTATTTCTATGTTCAATAATCAGAGTGATTTGTAATAATAACTATAGGTGGAATGCAAATTTATTGGAATTAAAAAATAATGTGTCATTATATAATACTCTTGCTAAGCACGATCGACGATATGTTGAAATTAGTAAAATGTTAAATAATAATTCGAGAGCCCAGGTTCGAATCCCACCGTTGGCCCGGATTTTTTCATTTAATTTAATTATTTAAAATTAATTCTGATGCCTTGGTAGGATTCCCCACTCGACCATTCACTGTTGGGTACTAATTGACAGTGCTGTTCCTAAAGTGGCGCTGGGAAACAGTAACAAAGCCTACAGAGAACACGAGGCTAATAACCGTAGCAGTTGATGCCGATGACACAAAAAAAAATAATTCGAGAGACGCTAAAATGGTGGTTCCCACCTTATCGAGACTGAGGCCTACAAGGGTAAACTCGTAGCCAGAGCTGGGCAGTAGTTAACTACTAAGTAGTTTAATTAATAGTTAAACTACTTTGAAGGTAGGTGGTAGTTGTAATTAACTACTTTTTAAAATGAGTAGTTTATTTGTAGTTGGAAGTATTTCACATGAGTAGTTGGTAGTTAACTACTTTTTTCAACTACTTTAAAGATATTTAACTACTTTAAAGGTAGGTGGTAGTTGTAATTAACTACTTTTTAAAATGAGTAGTTTATTTGTAGTTGGAAGTATTTCACATGAGTAGTTAGTAGTTAACTACTTTTTTCAACTACTTTAAAGATATTTAACTACTTTAAAAGTAGTTAACTACTTTGGGAAATAGTTAACTACTTTTATAATAAGTAAGTTAACTACTTAATAAGTAGTTTAACTACTTATTCAACTACATAATTTAAAATAAGCGTCAACTATTGAGATGCTTTTTTGTCTATTTGAATATGCGATGCGCTGCATTAGTTTGGTTATCTCCAGTGCTTCGCGATACAAAGACGTGTTGTTCGATTTATCCGTAAACAAAAGGCACGTGGATAAATTCTGTTACGTGATTACGTCTAGTCTAATCTAGTCGATTAATGGTGCGTTTTTCTTTCGACGTGGTCTTGTGAACATAAAATGGTAAGTTAATTTTGTCCGAATTTATACTAAACAAAATGAAATTAACTTATTTATAAAGGGTAGTTATTTCACGCGTGTCGATGTCTCGATTGGTTGTTATTTATTTGTCAATAATTTTTTTGTATTTTTAATGGCACAATAACGATTAATGCCATTAATTTTAACGATTTTTTTATTGTTTGATAGATAAATGAATACTCTAAAATCGGCATTGATTTATTATTATACAGGGTGTTGCACTTTCTTTTTGAAGTGAAGTCAAGTTGCAACACTTTCTTTGTCAGTATTATTTGATTAATTATAAACGTGTTGTTTATTGCAGAGGTGGACAAAAAAAGAGTTTTTTGATATAATATGCTGTTAATAGAACGAGTGCGAGCGAGATGAGTGCTTTAAAAATCTGTAAATAAAAAAATATTCTTCATGTTTATTATTTGGAACTCTAAGTCTAGTCGTTTTTTATTACAAGACGTTAATAAATTGAATTAATTTAATGAACGTTTATCATCAGAAAATTTACAAAAAAATTGTAAAGTCCGAGAAAATGAATTTAACTACTGATAATCATAAAACAACCTGTCTAATATTGATAAGAAATTGTATTACATTATTTTTTAGGATTCTGAAGAAAGAGATCGTTCTGATGAAAATATGTATTCTGACGACAGCACTGCTGATCCCGATTTTGATTTATCAACATATGGGAAAAGAAAACAAACAATCAAAGACTATTGATACCTCTCTCAATTATTGAACATGAGAGTTTTAGAGAACTATTTTCTGATTTTAATGTCTCTATTATGAGTAGAAGATCTTTAGTTCGAAGAGTTGATGAACAGAGTCGTATAGTAACTGATAATGTAAAAAAAATATTCAAAATTCAAAGTGTGTGCACAACTGCTAATATTTGCTCAGCAAAAAGACGTAGTTTTTTTGGTGTTACTGGTCATTGGTTTGATAAGGATCTTAAGAGAAAATCTGCTGCTCTAGCATGTCGTCGATTTTATGAGACGCACTCATTTGATAGGATAGCAGAAATATTAAAAGACATCCATTTGCAATACGAATTAAAAAATGAAAAAATAGTGGCCACCGTAACTGATAATGGAAGTAATTTTGTAAAATCCTTTAAAGAATTTAGTTCAACCGGCAACATTCAAGAAATTATTGCAGACGAACGAGAAGAAGACCTCGAAAAAGACATTTTTTTCGTTAGATTCCGAAGAATCTGAAGAGGAAGTTATGCAAAAGGCTCATATCTCCTTTTTGTCTTTTGACACACAACAATTTTGCCTTCCAAAACACGTACGATGTGCAACTCATACTTTGCATTTGTTGGCTACTACTGATATAAAGAACGTGATAGATTCAAATACTGCTTTTCGTACTCGACCTGAGAGAGTTCTACATAAATGTACGCTGTTATGGAAAAAGGCAGGCAAACCTAAAAGTGCAGAAATTATTTAGTCAGTATTGGGACATACACTTAGTTATCCGTGCATTACTAGATGGAATTCTTTTTATGATGGTATAAGCCAAATACTAAAAGAAACAAACTCAAAGAACTATTTGATAAATTAGATATAAAAGATTGTTTTAAGGATACTGAACTATGCCATTTTTTCGGATCTCCGTGATCAGTGTAAAATATTGTGTGACATATGCTATAATCAGTATATCGAGAGGGTTGATGCTAACCTAACTTTAGATCCAGGACAGTTTTGGAAGCACTTGAATAATATTAGACAAAGCAATGGTTATCCGAAATCTATGTTTTTGGGCGAAACAAGTAAAGACACAGTGGAGGGAGTTGTAGATCTATTTGCCAAGAATTTCTCTAAAATTTACACTGATGAAAATCACAATGTTCCTACCTACAATTTTCCCAAAACTGTAGATTTGCCAAATGTAAGCCTATCATTGATCGATGTGTTTAACAGTATTAATAACATAAAGGCCACTTGCTCATATGGGCCCGATGGTGTACCTTCTTTTTTGTTGAAGGCTTGTGTATGTACTCTGAGTAAACCACTACTTCACTTATTTTCTTTATCTTTAAAAACAGGTGTTTTTCCAGATTACTGGAAAACAAGCTTTATCATTCCAATATTTAAATCTGGAAATCGAGCTGATGTACAAAATTATCGGGGAGTGTCGATATGCTCAGCCATACCGAAACTTTTTGACTCCTTAGTTTGCAATGTTCTTGCTGCTGCTTGCAAACACTTTATTATACCTGAACAGCATGGGTTTGCTCAGGGTAGATCAACAACGACCAATTTGTTGGTTTATGAAAATTACTTGTTGAACGCCTTGGAGAAGCGACTTCAGGTTGACAGTATTTATACTGACTTTTCCAAGGCGTTTGACAAGGTTAGCCATAGAATTTTGGTTGCTAAGCTAAAAGCGCTGGGTTTGGGTGAGATCTTGGTCGCATGGTTCGCAAGTTTCTTAAAGGATCGTTTTCAGTTTGTCCGTGTTAACAATGTTTTGTCGGCTGAAATAAAGGTGGCATCGGGGGTGCCGCAAGGCTCTCACTGTGCCTCCATACTGTTTATCTTATTTATAAATGATATTGGTAATGCGATTGTTAATTCAGAATTTTTATTGTTTGCGGACGATCTAAAATTATTTAAAGAGGTTTCGGAACCATCCGACTGCATGTTAATACAAAGTGATCTAGATGGACTTAGTGCTTGGTGCTGAGACAATGGTTTACAGTTGAACATTGATAAGTGTTTCTCTATAACTTTTTCACGAAGAACAGTGCCCATAACAAATATATATGTCTTAAATGACCGAGCGCTAACTGTTAAGGGTTCAATTAAGGATCTCGGCGTGATTCTAGACTCCAATCTTAACTTTCGAGAACACTTTGGCATGGTAGTTAACAGCGCTGCACGAATGCTTGGCCTTGTAACACGAAACAGCGTTGACCTGTCTATAAACGCCTTTAAATTGCTGTATTGCTCCCTTGTCAGATCTCTATTGGAGTATGCATCTGTGGTATGGTCACCCTATCATCAGGTGCATGTATCTGCTCTGGAGGGAGTTCAAAATAAATTATTGCATGTTGTTGCCTGGCGTTTTAATATTAATGTCCATACCGATGCACAAAATCCATATTATATTGATTATGAGCCTGTACTAAATCGCCTTGCAATTTCTACATTGGAGTCCAGGAGAGCGCAGTCTTCCATATGCTTTTTATACAAATTATTGATGGGAAGTATTAACTGTGATTGTTTGCTAAATTTAATTAACTTTTCGACCACGCGTCGAACTAGAAATAATGATCTTTTTTACATTCCCACCAATAGCACAAACTACGCCATGCACAACCCTCTCACCCGTATGTGTAGATTATACAATGAACATAATATCGATCCTTTTAAGTTCAGATCTCATCAGTTTAAAAAACATATTTCCAAAATTATGTAACTAAATTAAATTAGGTTGTTTTGGTATAAATGTGATATTGTTGTGTTAGTATCACTTATGAAATTTTGATATATTTTGTTATTCTACTAAAATTGTAAAAATGGAGTTTCCGTATAAATAAATAAATAAAATAAATATTTAGAAGGTTATTGCAGAATTCTTAAACCCCTGGCAGATACTATAGATTTCTTACAAGGGGAAGAACATACTTATTATGGATATTTGTTACCTAGTATACTCTCTCTGAAAGTGAAATTAGAAAAATTAGGTTACCTAGTATACTCTCTCTGAAAGTGAAATTAGAAAAATTAGAATCTGATGGAACAAATTCCCCTGTATCAATTTTGAAAAAGACGCTAATTGAGAAATTGCAAACAAGATTTGCTGATCTTTTCTCTGTTAACGAAAACTCAAAATTGGCAGTAATAGCAGCTGTATTAATACCAAGTGTAAAACTACGTTGGATTAAAATTATTGTTGATAAAGATAACATTGATGCAACGAAAAAATACATCATCGAGATGATCGTTAACAACACAATTATTTAGTGATTTACCAGAGAATATAGCCAATACTAGTACGATGGTAAGTTCAGCAGAAGATAATTTTTTTGACTTCGGGGAAAATCCTAAAAATGTGTGTGAAATATCTTCAAACAAGAGTTCCCTTATGAGTGCTACTACCACCAAGAAGACTGATAACCTAGTTAAAACTAAGTTTGAACTTGAATTGTTGAAGTACCAGGACGACGGTAGAAACACTATTGATATATTTGAAGAATACACTCTTTTAAAGGAACTTTTTATTAAATACAATACTTGTTTGCCATCTTCAGCCGCAGTTGAAAGACTGTTTTCGTTCGCAACGTATATAAACGCTCCCCGCCGGCATGCTTTAAATGATAAGTTATTTGAACAGTTGGTGTTAATGAAAGCTAACAAAAAGAGATTTTCTTAATACTTTAATATTTTGTCCATTTTATTTTAGTTTACTTTATTCTTTTGTTAATTTTATCATTAGTGTAATAGTGTTTTTACAACAATGAATAAAATGTTGAGTTTTTGCTTCTTAAAACACTTAAATTAGTACTTATTATTTAGGGTCTGGCATGATTCGTGGCACAATGATAATTTTTCTTCATTTAAAAGTGATATTTTAAAAAGTAGTTGAAAAAAACGTTATTTAACTACTCAGTAGTTGGTAGTTTAACTACTTTTTTTATGGAGTAATTAATTACTAAGTAGTTCAACTACTTTTTAATGTAAGTAGTTAGTAGTTTATAGTTAACTACTTTTTTCAAGTAGTTTGCCCAGCTCTGCCTCGTAGCGTAACAAAATAACAAAAACGAGAAATGATTTAACTTGGAACGAAATATAGAAAGTCGATAGTAGTATTAGCACGTTGAATTCTTTGGTTTGTGAAGCATTGGCATTACTTAGGTTAAACCATGTGATGATTTTCACAAGCCTTGATTTTTAAACCATTCTATATCGCCTTTTGATTAGGGTTTAAAAACTTGTTTGAGCAATTTATCCAATAATAATTGGCCCCTTTACCTCTTAAGTCTGCTCAAGTAAAATATTTGGGCTTCTTACTTCGCCTAATTATATTCTATTAATAAAGGACAGAAGGAGGAGTATTGCAATTAAGTTAAAAGAAATAAATTGGCTTTCAGTTCAGAATTACATTCAGTACATGACTGATATTCATTTATAAAATAAAAATGACAGTACCATCGCATCAGATCTATTAAAAAAAATTCAATATAATTCGCGATATCACAACTATAATACAAGAAGCCAATCTGACTTTCATGTATGGTAAGCCATCATTAAAAGTTCCCAAAATACAATTTTTATTAAAGGTTTAAAAAATTTAATAGACTGCCTACAGAAATTAAAAAAAAAAACAACAAATGTATTTAAAAGTAATCTTAAACAATACTTGATAAATAAACGGAACGGATATACTTTTTTGTGATAATACTCTTTAAACCTGCCCTTTTTAAGTATTTCCCTTAATTTATTGTTATTTTACCCCTCGTTTTACCCGCATTTATTATAAATTATTTCTGTTTTGAGATCATGTACCTACTTTATTTTAAAAAAATTACTTGATGTTATATTAATATTACTTACTATATTTAAATTATTAATAGTTTTGCGACCATAGGTTATAGCAACTTATAGCCACAAAACTATTTTTGTGTTAAAGTAGATCCATAGAGAGCAATGTAATTTACAAAGGCCTTCTTTCAACATACAAATAAATGACAACTTTATAATTAAAATGAAAAACACAACAAAATACGTCGGTATCAGAATTGATCAAAATTTGAAATGGGTTGATCACATTACTTCATTAAAATCCCAAGGTAAAAAGATTCATTTTTAAATTTTATGAATTGAGAAAATGTATGACTAGGAGTTTACTAATTATTATTTACAATTCGCTGGTTGAATATGTAATCCAAAATCCTATAATTAAAATTATCTACAAAAAAAACCAGCATTATATCCTACCAATAAAAAAGCGCTTTGTATAAAAACATTATATTATCTGTCTTGCTATACCTTTATTTATGGAAAGCCTGAATTGAGATACACTACAAATCATTTGCAATAAATATCAAAAGAAGCAGACATTTTTAAATAATTTGACATTTAAGAGCCATTCACACATCACAGTTGACATCTTGATACTTGACAGGCACAGCCAAGCATTATTCTGATTTTTGCCAAATAAAATGGCCCGTTAATTATTCCATGGGGTTGCGACAGAGAGCCAGTAACTTGATGAAGGTGTTTTTGTGGCTAGGGACGAAATAGTAGTACGCTTAAGTTAGCACCACCATAAAAAGACATTTTTAAAAAACTGCTTATATATTTTTCATAAATTGGCAGACTTGGCGACTAATTTCGAATAAAAATAGCCTCCAAAATGGCTATGGTTGCAAGTATGAAGGTCGCAACCCGCCTTAGAAATTTACTATCAACATCTGTTGTTTGACAGGTCGTTAGAGATTGTTTGCAATTTATGGAATGTTAGGAATGTTGACGTTAGAAACAATTGGAATTCCTAAAATTGTCGGATAAGAAATGCATAGGCGGATTTTAAGAAAATTGATATTAAAGTAGTTAGGATGAACCGAAAATTTTAAAAAATCAATAGGGTTCTAAGTTAGAAGTAATTATTTAGGAAAATCAAAACCGCAAGTCAATCAGAACTTTTGTTCTAGAGTTATCGTGCCGGCATACATACACACGAAAAAAAATTTTTTTTTTCATTTTCTGCCTCAGTAATATTTAAAGCGAATCCCTATAGTCACCCATTGCATTTGCATTTCAAAATGGTGGCAACTCTAGTTATCACTCAAAAATATTGTGGGCCGTGTAGCATAACAAACAGATTTATGTGGCCCCAAAGAAAAAAAGGTTGAGTACAGCTGACCTATTATAGATTTCCATACAATGAGACTGGTAGAAAATGTAGCCTTAATTATTATAAAACAAATTTTAAATAATGGAGAGCAAATTTTAAGAGAGTGGCTAGTGTACTCAGTCTTAAAAAATTGCGTATATTGCTTTTGCTGCAAAATGTTTGGCTGTGTACTTAGTCCCTTTCAAAGGAGGGGTCTAAAAGTTGGAAGCATCTAAAAGACCACGAAATTTCTAAAAATCATATTCAGTCCCAAAAATCTTTTCTAGAACTGAACCTAAGATTAAAGCATTGTAAAACTACAGATGCAGATTCTTAAAGACTTATTAACGCTGAAATAAACCATTGGCAAGAAGTGCTTTTAAGAATTGTAGCAATCACTAAAATAATAATATCTTATGAGTTAATTTTAACCCCAAAAGCTTAGCTTGTCTGGGGAAAGGGACGGCTATTATTATTTGCTATGGCGCTTCGGGGCGACTTAAAGATGATTGATGGTACCATTTGACTTACAGGTGAGGAAAACCCCTCCCACCATCATTTTTTTTTCTATATGGCTGCAGAAGCTAAGCTTGTTATCACGAGTGATTCTGAGATCTTTAACCTCTTTTACCATTTTTAGATGTTGTCCCCACATATAAAGCTCCATCACTCCTTGAAGGTTCCTTTTTCTTGTGAATGCAACAACAGAGGTTTTGTTGGGTTTATGGACAATCAAAGGCTCCTTCTATATCTAGGAAGACTCCTAGTGCTATTTCTTTGCTTTCCAATGCTTGTTGAGCTAGCCTATGTATGGCTGCATCGCAAGACTTTCCAGATTGGTAGGCAAACTGATATCGATGTATCAGTTTATCCAGTAGAACTTCGTCCCGTATATACAGGGTGTCATTGAAATAGTGTAAAAAAATTCGGGAGGTGATAGTACTCCTAAAACTAGTAAAAAAAGTTCCTATAACTATGGGTCGTTAAATGCATATTAAGGGATTTAAGGGAGTCAAAAGGGCAAACTTGGAAAGTGGTTTTTTTGGGCCTATATCTCTCATTCCTACAGTGGCCAAAATTATTGAAAAAGTTGTAAAAAAACGTTTAATTCATTATCTAGAAACTCACAAATTGCTGGAAACACAACAGTTTGGTTTTCAAAGGAACAAAAGTACTTCTGATGCGATATTTTCTTATCTTGAACATGCTTATTCTAGAATTAATGTTGACGATTCTGTAGCGGCGATATTCTGTGATTTAACTAAGGCGTTCGATTGCGTCAATCATACAGTACTGTTGGATAAACTTCGAGTTTACGGGATCAAAAACGGAGCGCTGAGTTGGGTAAAATCTTATCTTTCAGAACGTAAGCAAATGGTAAGAGCGTCTCAGGATTCTCAAGTTTTAGATATTAGTTGGGGTGTCCCTCAGGGTTCTGTGTTAGGTCCCATTTTATTTCTCCTTTATGTGAATGACTTAGCTCAACTTGAAATTGCAGGTACTTTCACTCTATTTGCAGATGATACTACGATTTTATGGCACAGCAATGACACTTCTGTCCTATACAACACCATATCCTGTGACATTAAGAAAATCAAAGCATGGTGCGATGCCAACTATTTGCGTCTTAAAAAAATTATTTTCTCAATGCCCAATAAGAACAGTCCAGATGGTATAGGCATGATGGCATTTATAAAAAATACCTATGACAATATTGCTAAACCCTTGATAAATGTTATCAATAGTTCTTTAGAATCTGGTAAAGTCCCAGATGATATCAAGGTCTCCACCATTGTACCAGTTCCTAAAGTTGCAAAATCTAATAAAGCTTCTGATTTTAGACCAATAAATATGCTTAGCTGCTTTGAAAAAATTTTAGAAAAAGTAGTCTATGAACAAATTGTTGATTTCATAGAAAGAAACAAATTTTTAACCAAATTTCAATCGGGTTTTCGCAGTAAGCATTCATGCGAAACTGCGGTACAATGTGTACTGGAGGATTTGAAAGGAAATCTTAATCAAAAACATGTTACTGTTGGTGTTTTTTTGGATCTTCAAAGGGCGTTTGAAACGGTAGATAGGAATAGACTCTTAAAGAAATTAGAAAGAGCAGGGTTTAGTGGTACAGTATTGGAGTGGATTTCAAACTATTTAACAAATAGAAGGCAAAAGGTCAAAATTAAAAACTTTGTATCTGAGGAGTTAGAAATAAAACGAGGTGTACCACAAGGAAGTGTCCTAGGTCCCTTGTTTTTTTTGATTTATATCAATGACATTGCAGACATTCAGACTAAATGTTTATTTCACTTATTTGCAGATGACGCGTTCATTTATTATTCTTCTCTAAATATAATAGATATTGTTACAATGATTAATAAGTGCTTAGAAGTTGTTTATAGATGGTGTTGTGCTAATCTATTAAATATTAATTGTAAAAAAACCAAATTCATCATAATTGGCAATGAGCAGCAATATAAACTCTTTGTAGAACAAGATCATAAAATAATGATTGGGCCTTCCGAAATTGATATGGTAAATGAATACAAATATCTCGGAGTTATTATAGATCGACAACTTAAATTTAAACAGCACGCAAACCATTTAATAAAAACAATTTCATTTAAAATAAATTATCTTTACAGATGTTCACATCATTTATCTAAGTGGTCAAGGCTTGTTCTATTTAATTCTCTTATACTACCTCACTTCACTTACTGCTCAACAGTATTATATCTCTTAAATCAAAATGAGAGAAATCAGTTCCAAAAATTGCAGAATAGAGCTATGCGAATATTATTGTCATGTCCTAGATTGACCCCTATTGTAGAAATGCGGATATCTTTAAACTGGCTCTCAATTAAAGACATGTTCCTTTACCAGACATTAATTTTTATATATAAAATAAAAATAGGTTACGGGCCTGACTATCTCCAGCATAAAATTACGTATAACCATCATATTCACACCCATAATACAAGACTTAGAAATGATTTTAATATTAGGACCGTCAACACCAGTCATGCTCAAAATTCAATCTTTTTTTAAAGGCTTACAGCAATTTAATGACTTGCCAGAAGATTTAAAGAAAATAGAATCAGTTAATGAATTCAAATGTAAAATAAAACAATATTTGTTAGATGTAAGTAGCTAATTTAGTTATTGAAGTATTCATTATTAATATTAATATTTTATATGTGTTGTTTAATTATATTTTATTTTATACGACTACAGTTATATTAATAACCTATTATACGTATACATTTATTTTTAGTGAGAAAGTGTATTATTGACTATGTATTAGTTGTTTTTTGACTAAATAAAGCATATATATAATATGGGAAAAACTAAAATGCTAACCCTTAAATGTTCCCTACCAAATATTCAGTTGGGAAGTCATATTATTGAATGTACTGACAATAAAATTTCTGTGAATTAATTTAGATAATAATTTGAAATTTAGAAACCATATAGAATTGCTAAACAGAAAACTTTCTTCTGGATGTTTTGCAGTTAGAACTGTGGCAAAAGAACTAGGTTTTAAGGCAGCAAAAAGTGTGTATTACGCCCTAGTTGAGTCCCATTTGAGATATGGAATTGCATTTTGGGGAGGTTGCAGCCGCGAATTATTCAATACTGTTTTTTGTCTGCAAAAGGGAGCAATACGATTTTTATGTGGAATGAACAAGCTTGAGTCATGTCAGCCACATTTTATTAGACATGAAATTTTAACATTAACATCGTTGTTCATTCTTGAAACCACTTGTATTATACATATAAATAAATCGAACTATGCCTGTGGTTGCCCATACCCAAATCTGAACTGGTAAGGGGCTCTTTCATTTATAATGGGATTAAAATGTACAATAAGTTGCCAAATGATATTAAATCGACGGAAACGGTCACAATACTGCTTAGAGATATGTTGATGATAAAAGCATATTATGCTTTGACGGAATTTTACAATGACTCTTAAATCGTTGTGACTGTTTGAACGTACATGTTTTTGTATTTATATAATTTTATCGATGTTGTGTTACGTATTTGTATTTGTAATTAACCTCTTATTTTATATTTAACGTTTTTATACAATTTTTAAATTTTTATGCATGTAATTGTTAGTACTACATAATAATTATATTTATAAGTGTTTGTCTATAAGTTCTTGTAGCTTTGACAATAAACATATATTGATTGATTGATTGAAATTGTAAGCTTAAAAAACACGATAAAACTTCGAAAAAAATCACTGCTGAAATAAAATTTACTGCTGAATCCAATGGTAATATCGAAAAATTACTTATTTAATCAGAAAGGGTAGTTCTTGCAAGGGTAAGGGGTCGATTTATGATTAACTTTTTAGGGGTTGATTTTTTACAACTCTGGCAAATATCCTATGAGAGGGTGCTCTACGATTTGGATATTTTTGAATATACAAACGTTTAGCTAAAAGACCGTTTCCGTTCGCTCTTCCATAAATAAAATGCATATCTGTCAGTTCAAGTACAGTGTATTCCATAATTTCTGGTATATTACGCTCACGTACACTTCAACAACAAGAAACTGACAGAAATACTTAAAAACCAGAATAATTTTAGGCAAAATTATTTACAATTTCTTTTTGCTAAATTAAAATAAAAAAATTGTGATAAGGCTATTTTTTTGTCCTAATTTGATTATTCCATTTACAAAAAGTATTCATTGACAGTGGCGTGCCCACAAATTTCTTCTGGGGTTTGGGTTGCCACTTACCTTCCGATTGTGAAGTTGAGAGAAAAAAATTGACCCACAGACAAAAAATTATTTTTCATAATAAAATTTCTTCGACATTACTTGAAAATATTTTTTTTCTTTAGTGTTTATGAGTTTTTTGGGAGGTTGATTAGTTTAACACGTCACAATTTTCATAAATTTATGTTTATTAATCTGTGAGATACCCATCAAAAAATAAGTAATTTTACTTTTCGTTTTTTTAAACTACAGGTTTACCAAACTCTTTGCCTTCAATTTTTTCGAAAATGGTTGCTTTAAGCGACTTGCAATGAGAGTAACTTTTTTATGGAAAAAAAGGTAGTTGTTTAAAAAAAAAAGACCCACGTTGTAAAAAAATCAACCCCTAAAAAGTTAATCATAAATCGACCCATTACCCTTGCAAGAACTACCCTTTCTGATTAAATAAGTAATTTTTCGATATTACCATTGGATTCAGCAGTAAATTTTATGTCAACAGGGATTTTTTTTGAAGTTTATCGTGTTTTTTAAGCTTACAATTTAAAAAAAAACACTTTCCAAGTTTGCCCTTTTGACGCCCCTAAATCCCTTAATATGTATTTAACGACCCATAGTTATAGGAACTTTTTTTACTAGTTTTAGGAGTACTATCACCTCCCGAATTTTTTTACACTATTTCAATGACACCCTGTATCTATCAATCAATTGACTAACCAAACAAAGTGTATTATAGTTATACACATTTTTAAATTATTTTAAAATAAATTTTAAACCTTTTACCTTATTTGTATTTATGTTTAAGTGCAGGTATAATGTATGTATTTTAAGTGTCTAATTTCCATTTGACTTGCTACAAACTTTTTGTAATTTGTAAAGTAGATAAACAAATAAATATCTATCCTATCTATCATTGCATAGGCAATATAAAACAATCAATTCTAGCATTGTTCCTTATGGTACAGATGGCAACTATTGTCTTGTTTCACACATGCAGAAAAAATTATATGTTTATTATGCAAAACGGTGGAACTTGAGTATTTTCTATTTACATCCACATCAACATACACCAGCGCAGGGGCGTATTCCAAAATTTGCATGACAATTAGGGTGAAAAAATAAATTGACATTCCTTAAGTGACAGTTTAAAATATGGCTTGTGGAACGAATGACAGATTTACTTGCTTCAAGTGATGTTTTATTATTTTTTCTTCTAATATTTTAAAAATTTTGTTTATACAATACGAAACTCAAAGAAACCATTTTAAAATGTTAAATAGTATTTCTTTATAATAGTTTTTGTCGCTTCTAGTATCTTATATTTGTAATTTGGCACAAAATCAACATAAAAAGTAATACAAATTCATGTATAATAGACCGTAAATAAAAAAAATATAATTCTTTACAGTGGCCAAAAAATGTGTCATTGAATTATTACTTTTTTTTTAATTTAACATGAAAAATATATAACATAAATTACTCAGTTAACTTCATTGCAGGTTTTTGAACGATTTGAGTGAAAAGTTGTGTTTGTGGAACACACTCCTGCACATGAGGAAAATTCCGATGATAAAATGTTAATTTAAGCTACTACATTGGTTTTATTATTTACAATAAACATAAGAATTATAAGTCATATCAGTTTTATTAAAAAAGAAAATGTTAGATCTAATCTAAGCCAGGTTAATAGTATATTTAGTTTCTGAAATTTTCAATGTATACATTTTATTTCAATATTAATTTTTTACCAAAACTTCTTTGAACTATAATAAAACAATATTTACCTATCCAACATTCTTCTCTAGCACAAGGTTGTGTTTTAACAACATCTGGGGGATCCACTCCTACATTTAAACATAGAACTAAAGCAACACTCACTGTTTTCATCTGAAATTGATAATAATAAGTTTACACGGTATTGCCGAAATTTTAGTACTAACCCTTTCTTTCATCCTCCACATATGTGGTGCTAAACAATCAGTTCCAACTATAGGTCCTAAATGTCTATTTTCTACAAAACTAAGAGGTAGGTCCTTATCAGTAATAATTTCATTTTGGTCATTCTCAGGATTATTGCCGTTAACACTAAGTTCACCCATTTTTGCAGATTAATTATTGTACAATAATATGAACACTTATTTCGATTAGATTTATCAAATTCTAGTCATACGCAGTAAATGATTATTTAACCCAGCAAAAAGCATGGCAAATATTGGATTGACATATTTATTTTGTAATTGAAACGTTGACAATTGACGTTTGACGTTTGTCACGTCAGATTAGCGTTTGGGCTCGTTTGGCTCAGATAAAAAGTAGATAAATAATTGTCAAGATTTGTTTGGCTATCCCCTTTCATTTATGATTTTTTGACAATTGGCTCCGGCATCCCATTGACGATTTTAAATTTAAACGCCTCAATAATTCAGTCAGACCAATTGTGTTACAGAGCCATTAGAGAAAGATAGAAAACCAATAACAAGACGATGGCACATGGCCAGTGTCGTCTCTCAGGGGTTGTGTTTTATTGTCATGATTTTGTGTTAGATATATTTTTTGTGTAATCTGTTGTGAAATATTCGGAAAAAGACTGTTAAATGTATAGCATGTGGTAGAAAATTCCTTAAAGTAACTTTTCACAGGTATGTAAATTAATAAAACTTCAGATCATTAGATTTTTATAGATACCCATACAGGGTGTAACTAAATAAGTGTAAAACATTTAAGGGGGTGATTCCTCATCGAAAAAAAGATAGGATCTTTCATATAAAGAAACTTCATTGGAGCATCCCTTGTTAAGATACAGCCCCTTAAAGGGGGCACATAAAATTTGTTTAACAATTTTTTTGCACAATAAAGCACTAAACAAGTTACAATATTGAAATTAACCTGTCATTTTCTACTACCAAAAAGACACTTAGCCAGTAATTTATTTGGTTTACCCCAGGTTGTAAGGGGTGGAAAACGCTTAACCCCTAAAATTTCATTCCAACGTAACTTTTTGTCTTATTATTTGTTTACCATTTAAAATTTTATTTCCGATAGTTTCATTTTAAACAAAAAATGTCTCTTGAATTTTTTGCCCAAAATAAACCAGTTCTCAGCAAAAAATTATTTTACGAACAACTACACAGATACATCGTCATAAATCACTGATCTGTATTATTTTACTGGATAGGATATAGGCTATATAACATAAAAAACCGTTCCACCAAGGAGACCGGAAGTGCAACAATGCTAGCCGATTTGGGCAAATTATGGTGGGTTCACAGAACTGAAATTTGGGATAATTTGACATACCTAACCTATAATTTGATTAAGTTTTTCGTCTTATTCTTCTTCTATTCCTTTTGCGGGCGATGTCCTTCGGGAAAATTCACCCATGATTTGATTTTTTATGAAATAAAATATAAAAATGGAAACGTGAAGCATATTGTGTCTTCAGGAATGAACGTTTATTGTTTATCTCATACTCTTTTTACTTTGTTTTCCACAATAAAAACATCTCATCGTAGCTTGTTGACACAATTAAATGACAAATGTGATGACAAATGGAAATATAGGTTATGTTAAATAACATCCGGTCCGCCATATTAGTTGCTCAGAGTAAGTAAGTAGTAAAGAGAGGACAGTAAACAATGTTTGTGTCGCCATGATAATATGGTCGAGAATTCTAATTAGAGAGAAATAGATTAATATCTCTATCTCTTTGTTTGTATTTGTCAGTTTTACAAAGCTTTTCTCAGACAATTATTCCAGTGTTTAATTTAAATTTGTTCGTGTTGTGGTGTTAAAAGTAATTGTTATTGATATTATATTCATAACAAAAAAGTCATATTTTTCACTTCATTAAAAATGCACCTACCTACCTTTTAAAACATTTTATTTTATGTTCTATTTGGTCAACATTTCCGCATTAAATGACCCAGCGAAATTGTTTTACGGTACGCTACTGCTGAGAATTCTAAAACGAGTGAGAAAGCCTTCATTAGAAAGAGAGATACTAATTATATGATCAATGAACTGGAGTGGGGTAGAATGCTTGTCAATAGACTTGATGTGCGACTCTATGGGCGAAGATAGGTTATTTTTCTTCTCACTCGGGAGTATTTAAAATAACCATTTTCTATTTCAGATTGTTATTGTCTGATCCACCAGCTTGTGGATTGAACAATAACAATGTGAAACAGAAAATGGTTATTATAAATAGTCCCGAGTGAGATGAACAATAAAAATGGCTGCGCCCATCGAGTCGCACCTTGTTCTAATAGTACATGTACATTGGCATTCTACCCCCCTCCAGTTCATTGTATATGATAGCGAGATTAATATTAGGTCTTTTTCTTTGCATCGAAAGTGTCAGGTATCGGTAACTGGTATAGCCCGAGCTGAAACTATATTTTTGTTTCAAAGAACAGATTCTAGATGGCGCTGTACACAACAATTTACAGAAATCTACAATTGATGGTGGAAAGAGTGGGAGTGTCATTTGTCATTGTCAATTGTCAGGCATCCATTATCGATTACCTCGCGGTGAATTACATTTGCCATTGTACGTATTTTTTTGTGATTATCAAATATCATATTGTCAATAATTATTATTTGTTTGTATTTGGGTGTGCTCTGGATCCTGGATGAATAAATAGTAAGTATTTTGTAAATAATTGTTTATTGTATTGTCAACTTGGTCTTGTTCAATTGTGTTTTAAATGTTCAATTTGTGTACTTGATCTTGCTGACGATTGAGCTTATTTTAAATTTTTGTGGTCATTTTTAGTTATAAAAGCTGTAATATATCGTATTGTTGTATGCCAAATTGTTTTGTAAACACTCTGAAATCCTAATAACGATTTATTTCAAATTTGAGTATTGGGTGTTCCCAGTCCATTTTTCAAGAATAAAACAACAAATTTGTAAAAACTATTTAGTATGTGATAAACATTTTGAAGATATGTTTAAAGTTCTTGGTGCACGCAGCGATCTAACTGTATTTTTATTTGTTCTAGTACAAACTTTTTCAAGCCGTTTGGAGTGGCAGTATTGCATCGTTGAAGACAAAAACAGCCTAGTCAGGGAAGTAATAATCACTGTACTTTTTGTATTCATGCCTCACATTTGATTTTTATATTGATTTAGTTCAGATTGTTACTTTTACTGTTTTTTATTTGTTCTAGTACAAACTTTCTTCAAGCCGTTTGGAATGGCAATATTGGATTGTGGAAGACAAAATAACCTAGTCCGGGAAGTAATGGTCAGTATACCTTTTTTTATTTATGCCTCACTTTCTGTGCTCCCCAACAGATTTGAAGGGTTCAGAAAAAAAAGGGGCCTAGTCACAATTACCAAAATATTCAGAAAACCAAATTTAATTTAGACTGACTAAATACAAACTTTTGATACTTTAATGTAATTGATTACAAAAAGATGTTACTTTGTTTAAATGTTGCCTGATTATATTGTAGTTTACCACTTAATTTACCAGGCAGTTGTAATTTTTTATTCTAAATACTGAAAATGACAAACACACAGTAGGAAAGTCCTTGGACATAATTTTAAATGCACTGTTTTGCATTTGCTAATACTGGTATTTTACAAAATAGGGCGGACCAGTTCAATTTTGATAAAAATGTGGCTTAGCTGCTTTTTTCTTCCTGTACCCTTCTTGATTTATAAGTTGATTAATATTTATTTTTTGTTTTAGATAAAACTCTTCAACCTCTGTGGACAATGACTTAACTTTCCAGCTAATTAATACTCTACATTTAATTATTCTATTTTGTATGTTTTTTTTTTTTGTTTTAATAAATTAATTTTGTTGATCATGCTTTTTAATTTTTTGTAAAAATATTTCAACTTGTAGTCAAGTTAGGATTGGTTCATACTACTCATTTTTTGCTTTATTGTAACAAATATAATTTTATTGCTACAATAAACGTAAAAAAGGAGTTGGTATGAACAAATCTTAATTTGACTACCACTTTTAAACTAAATTTTGAAGGACCATTTTGAATGTTCCCGCGTTTTGTGTTAACTAAAGTGACCGCGAGATGGCGCCACTTCCGCCAAATAGTTCAAAGAACGCTCACCGGGTGTTACAAAACTGTCTCAAATTTTAACATTGCAGTTTCCATTCTAAGCACTGAGCTACACCACTTCTGAAAATATCGTTCCATTTATACAAATTGTATGGATAGAACAATATTTTCAGAAGTGACGTAGCTCAGTGCTACACTGTCGATGCAAAGGAAATACCTATTGTATAACTTTATGCAGTGGTGGCCTATCTGCTATTATATTATCTAAGATTATTTGCCCAAATCGGCCAATTTTTCGGAACGTTTTTTAGGGGGCTATATCCTATCCAGTAAAATAATGCAGATCAGTGTCATAAATGCGAACTGGATTTATTGTTATTTTGTAGTTACTACCTGCATTAAATGATTAAAAAGTGGAATAATCAAAACTAATTTATTAATAACAAAACAGTACCGTTTTTAAAGTAAATGAGTTGCGCAATCTAAATTTCATACTCAAACTCCTTTTCTTCCATTGGCGTAGAATTTTTAAAGGTGCAATTATTTAAAAAATCAAGTTATATGCCTATGTATTATTATCGGACAAAATTTTAATACCATTTTTTTTTGCCACATAAAACTCTACCATATACCAAATTTCAGCAAAATCGCATATGCCGTATTAAATTTATATGGGAAAAACGATTTAAAAATTGTAAATTCAAGGCCCTCTGGAGCCCAAACGAAGCAACTTTGTACTAAGGTAATTTTACTTAAATCGACTTATTTTGGTCTAAGGAATATGTGGTATGTTTTGTAAAGACCTTTTACAGTAAATTTTAATCGACGCTGTCCATTTTATTTAAAAAATAAAGAACTCACACCTAATAGACTATAAAATTATGTCTTCGGCCCCCTGACCCATCTGAACATAAAATTTTGCTAGAGTACTTGACAGGCCCGTAGCGAGGGGAGCCCCCCCTAAAGCTTCTCTGCGCCCCCCCTAGAAAATTGCCCATATTGCTACGGGGTGTGCTATTAACCCCGTCAGCGTAGCCACTAACTACCAGAAAGGGTTGGAGAAGAACACAGAAAAATAAGAACACTTACAAAAAACCAATTATATTTTCCACTATCAAAAATATAGATATAATAAAATAAGAACAATAATCTACTCACATTCTTTTGAGGGCACCCTTTGTTCACTGATTAGACACAACCTAACTTTTTATCTAATTTAACTTAACCCCTAGGCCGACGCCTCAAGCCAGCATGACCCCGTATATCTTCTTTTTTTTTCGCATTCCGCACGGTGTTTTCAATATTGACCAATTGTTTAGATAATAATAAACTGCTGATAATTAAAATATTTTATTAGATGGATTTTATAATATACTGGGCGTCATTTAATTTATTTATTTAGATATTTATTACCTATTTTATAACGTAACAATATATAGGAGCGCGATTAACGGCTGTTGAAAAATACAAACAATGAACAATGAGTCGCATCGACGATTTTTAAAATTGTATTGATTTTTTTTGGAAAATGTGAATTGGGAAAAAATGTACTTATTATAAAAATTTTATAGTAGAACCGTTGTTATATCAATATATTTTTAGTAATGGTTCTAAGTCAGTTATATGAAAACAACCCCCACTGCTGCAATGGAAGCACTAATAGGACTCCCACCTCTTCACTATGTGATACAAGGGGAGGCAAGATTAGGTACTTACAGATTAGGGAATACACTGGGAAATCTTGAGATTAGGCCAGGTCACGTGAGTATCTCAAGGTTAGTGACAGGAGACGTGCTAGACATCAGATCAGACCACATAACCAAGAGGTACTCTTTTAATACTCCCTTTGAGGTTTTATACAGGAAAGAGCGGAGATCACCATAAGGGAGCCCAATGCCCAACGACAGGAACAAACCTGGTATACAGACGGGTCTAAGACTGCGGAAGGCACTGGGGCTGGAGTATTCTTTAAAAACCCTGATACTAACCATAGCTATGCTATAGGAATACATTCCTCGGTATTTCAGGCCGAGGTATACGCAATTTTGCAATGTGCAAAAACGAACAATGAAAGAGCTGTCGAAAATCAGCATATTCAAATAATGTCAGACAGCCAAGTGGCACTTAAGGCCATATCGAGTCAGAAAGTTACGTCGAGGCTGGTATGGGAATGCATCGAAGAACTAAGAACACTGGCAGACCAAAATAGAGTAAAACTATTTTGGGTGCCAGGTCACAAAGGGATCGAAGGCAACGAAAAGGCTGACGAACTTGCAAAAAGAGGGTCAGAAGAAACACCGGAACCAGACATAAACCCAGGAGTACCAAAAAGTACAGTCCAGGGTTTTATAAATGACTGGATTCGGGAACAACATATCAACTATTGGGGAAGCACCCCAAAACAGGCACATGGAAAAGCCTTCATAGGCATACTCTTAATGAATAGGAACCAGTTGAAAGTGATAACAGGGTTCATGACTGGGCACGCCCCAGTAAAGGGACACTTGAACAAAATTGGCATGTACAATGGGGAACTCATGTGCCGACTATGTCACAAGAAACCAGAAACGGCCAAACACATACTGTGCGAATGCGAAGCTCTAGATCGCAAAAGACAGGCTCTTTTTGGACAACCCCAGGTTGATCCAACAACGTATAGAACCCACTCACCCAAGGATCTGTACAAACTTGTACAAGGTACAAAGGTGATAGAGCGCGGGTGCTATGAACTAACATGGGGTAAAATACAATATGCCAATAGGCTTCAGTATTATTCGGAGATACATAGTCAGACGAGCCCAGGAAAAAAAAGTCACTTATATTCTCTTACAAGAAAATACTTTATTAACGCAGTTACTTATTGCTTTTACTGTCCATTTTAATCAAAACATAATAAACACAAACCATAGATAAAGAATAAATAACACAAACCCACAGACAATAAATTGCAACTGGAAATCGGAAAACGGATAACCATTAATTTTATTTCGGTAATTCCCCTAATTTCCCTGTAGTGTCAAACCAAGATATTTTGTTGAAACTTAAAACTGTTTACTGATAGATAGCAAGCAGTACACGCACGGACAAAATTCTACAAAGCAGGGAGGCTGGCATGATGAAAATAGTCTCAGCTTGAAGAAAAGCGAAATAATGATGAGTACCACCGGCTCGTTAATATAATGAACGTACAATTTTCAATTATTGATTCAGAAGACCCATCACCCCCAAGAAAAACAAAACCCAGCAAAGTGTTAGAAAATTTTGTACTTACCGAGCCTATGAGATCTACAGTCGTTAGCGAAGCAGATTTCAAATAAATATTTTTTGAAGTTCTTGACATAATATTAGTAGAGCTAAGACGTAGATTTAACGAAAACAATGATTTCATTTTAAGCTATTATGTCAAGAAAAAAAGTAGATATTGAAAAATATCAACCACTGGCCGAACTGGGCATTCAATTAACAAGTGCTGCGGAAGTAGAAGTCGTCAAGAAATATATAAATCAACAGAAAAACGAGAATGCTGCAGATAATCCCGATATTTTTCAGTGTATTTTTAGGCAAAACACTGCTTTTAAAGAAGGAAACTTATGAATTTCTAGCGACTTGGCGTACTTTCGCCTGTAGTACGGCTCTTTGTGAATCCAGTTTTTCTGCCCTTACTAGAATTGATAGACCTCAGCCACCTCAGCGGAGGTCAATGTTACATCCGAGACTGGCAATCCTTACCCATTTAGCATTTGAAAAAGAGAACAAATAAATATTAAAAATCTACTGGTTGAGTTTAATAATTTAAAAAATAGGAAACTGCAATTATTCTGAAATTTTTTTTAACTCTTTTGCATATTTGATGCCGCTTTTATTAACTCAACCGTCAACCAGTTAAATGTTCATAGGAAAAGACGTTTTATATTTTTTTGTTGTAGAGTTCATTCTTTTGCTTAAAATATATTTTATTGAATAAATATGTGTTTTGTAATTGCTCGTTTTTTAATACCCTCCTCGGAGGAAGGAATTCAAAACAAAACTCTTCATGTTTTTTTGGAATTTTTATACTCTAATAAAAAAAAATCATGATTCCTATACTTTCCTTATATCTGTATACAGATAGGAAAGTAAAAATGAAGCCCGCCCGGCCCTGGTACTTGAGTAAATGATAAACTTTAATCTTCGTATTTCTGCATAATCATTATTTGTCGTTGATAAATAAAATGTTTTTTTTTTTATTTCATAAAGAAAGGTAATCCGAAATAGTACATATATAATAAATTAATAATTCATGTCGTTCATCTGCTTTCATCTAGTATTTTATTAATCGATTTCAAAAAAGGAGGAGGTTCGCAATTCGTTGGAATATTTTTTTTTATGTATGTTCAGCGATAATTTTTTACCACTTTTTCCGCTGATTTCTATAACTATTTTTTTGTTAGAAAGATGGTACCTCGGTAGTGGTCAAGATTTGGTGATGGGATCTATGAGAAAATCAACAAACTCAATTTGCAATAGCATCTGCACGATTTTGGAGTAAATTTATAAAATTACTTTTATTAACAATATTACCCCTTCCATACGGTACCGCACTGTTGTGCGTACCGTTTGTTGTACGTTTTCTCTCTCCCAAATCATTAAATCATAGCCCATTATGCCACAATAATACTACAGAAATGGATTATCTGTACACAATACATGATCTATGATCGAATGTTTTCATGTTGACGTATGACATTTCTCATTCTCACCGATTTCTGTGTGTTCTGTGTCACCGATTCTCAATTTCTCGCGCAAATGAGTGAAAAAAGCGTGTTGAATATTTTGTTTTGCGAGAACGAAAATTAAAATTAATAATAATATGGATTTAGATCCAGAAGCAGAATGCAAACTTTTACTAAAATTGTTTAAGAATGTAAAAAATGTTAAAGAAATTAAGGACCAACTTATAAAAGGTGAATTGAAATGTTGTATAATGAAACCAACATTAATTTTAGATCCTATTCAAGTAGTAGTGGCTGCAAATAAAGCTTTGGTTAACGAAAAATTAACGACAAAAACAATTTATACAGAAATTTTATTCAATTTATCACCTACTAAAAACATATCAAAAAGTTTACAAACGTTTGGAATTGATGAGAAAGATGAGAATTTGTTGGTGATAACATTGTTGAAAGAAGGCGACAAAGAGGATACAGACTTATTTAAAAAAATCGATGGTGAAGAAGTTAGTTTGGATAAGCTTAAGAATTATGCAGATATGAATTTAATAAAACGTACATACAAAATAGCTGATAAAGAGACTAATGTTACGCCTATCTTAAATTCACTTGTTAGTAGGATAGCAACTAAAGATTTTTTATCTTTTTAATATACATTTTGAATTTACAAAGCTTCTTTGATTAAATTTAATTACATAGGTAAAAGGTAATTTTTATTTTAGTAAACTAGCATTGCCCAAGCTTTTTATAAGGTCTGTTCCAGAAATGATCAGAAACTAGTCACTGATACCAAGATTTTGTGCAGTAGATAATTTGAGGGTCTCAATAATCTTCCCCTGTATCCACCATTCAATGCCAATCATTTTTCAGAACTTTTTACAATATCAACTTTCCAGTAACAGTATCTCGCATTAATAATTTTAGTATTAAATTCAAAAGAAAAATTTAAACAGCTAATAAAATATTTGTCTTAACTAAAAACCACCATTGAAGTAGTATGAACTCATGCAATAATTTTGAAAGGGTGCTAGTTAATATTTAAATAAAAATGAATTGTTGTTCTTACCTTTTTTGAGGTTAGGAACTGGGACACCACTATTTTCTTGACTTTCTTCGAAAATAGCATTTCGTATTGGCACTAATTCAAACCTAGAATGAGTTTGTGAAGGTTTTAAAGCGATTTACAACATTTTTTAACCTATTCGCCATTTTTTTGCCCGATTACAAAACACTTTACTTCTAAACAATATCAACACACTAAATACTGTATTATGTCTATACACGAAAAATTTCTTAACAATATTAACTCCTTAATACTATTTTGCTCGGAAAAGGTTGAGGATATAATACTGTTTAATTCTACATAATAATAAACCGTCTTTATTGATAATTTTTCAAAATGTTACAAAAATTTTAGTAATGGAGCGAGATTTAGCCATAGGCTATTCTTCCATCTAACTCTTCTTAATTTAGAACATAGAAAGTATTAAGATATATTAAAATGTTGAAATGTTAAAATACAATACACAAATAAGGTTAAAACGGTAGAAAACATATAAAAACAATAATAAAAGTAGTAAAATTAAAATAAATTTAAATTTTAAATATAGGAAAAAAAAACGTATTAATTGTTGACTTGCTGTTGGAGTAGGAGTTTTTTTAGTTTGTGTTTAAAACTTGATCGAGAATAAGTATTTTTTAGCTCATTGTCTAGTTCATTATAAAGTTTAATGGCATTGTACGTAAAACTTCTAAAATAGCAAATGTGTGTTGTGGCATTGTTAGTGTAAATTGTCTATGGATATTTACATTGTGAATCTAATTACGAGAAATTATTTTGTTGACAAATATGGTGGATTTTGAGATTTTAGTATATTGTGAACAAAAGAGAGATGATATTTAAATAAGTTTTTGATGTTTAACCATTGCAGCTGCCTAAAATATGTTGAAATGTGATCATATTTGCGCAACCCATAAATAAAGTGACAGCAGGTATTTTGAATTTTTTGCAGTCTGTTCGAAGTTACTAAATCTAAACAAGGATAGTAAATTACTATGCAATATAATATTTTACTCAATATTAGAGTTTCGCAAAGGTATTTTTTTCATTTGTTGTGACAATATATACTTATTGGCAAATAATAATTTTAATGTTAAATAACACTGAGAAGAGAGCTTATTTACATATTCAATAAACTGCATGTTCTCATCTAAAAGTAAGCCTAGACTTCTAGCTACATTTACACACGGGACTGTATCGTCATCAATTTTAATTGACTTTTCCCAGCAAACATTTTCTATAACATTAGTTATAACTCGACTTTGTTAAAGACGAATTTACTTATTGAGGTAATTATTACGTAAAATTGACTAGAAAATATACCTCTAATGTAAATTTATCAAACGGTTTTAATTTATATTTAAATTTACGTAAATTCTACCAAGAAATCTACCTTTTACATAAATCTGCTTAAAAGTAACTTTAACCATATCAGCTAGGAAAAAATTACTAAAAAAAATAACCAACAATTACTTCAAAGTTAAATTTCCTTTGTAGTAAAATTAGGTGCCATATTTAGGTAATATCTATCTGTTTGGCAACTAAAAATCGTCTTTATAGTAGAATATACAACTAGGTAGATTTGGTTAAACATTCTACGTAATTTTATGCCTCCATAGTAACCTATTTGGCCGCTTTTATTTACTCTCCTTTAAAGTAATATTAGGTCGAGATCGTAGCAAAATTCTACCTGTTTATCTACCTAATTTCAACCAAATAGTCGAATACTCATTTAGTCGACCTATAAGTCATCTTGAAGAAATATTTATTAACTTTGTTGTAGCAATTACCTGAAAAATCTACCACAAAGTAAATTCGACTAAAAACCACCAATTTAAAAAGAGTCATACATGACCTATTTGTAAAATTTATATTATTTAGGTTATTTTAACAATTAGGTTGTTCAGTTACTGTCTTCGTCATTATTCTTAAGAATTTCGGCCATTTTAAAAAAACCTTTACCTATAGTCGTAATCTTAATTTACGTGTGGTGTAGATAGAACTTTAAATGAGTGCGAAAAATAATTAATAAAATGAGTTCGAAAAATAATCAATCATATCGTTATACTTCCGATTTTTATCATAAAGTGAAACGTCTAAAATCTCAAGTGCAGAACAACGTGACCTATATATGTTATATTTACCTATACCTAGGTAATTTTTTTATAAAACCTATGTTATTATTTCTTTAAATAGGTAAAGTTAACTAATATGTCGTGAAATTGAAGTTAATTCAACTTAGTAAAAAGGTATTTGTAAAATACGTAGATTTCCTTAGTCATAATAACTTTTAGGTCGAATTCGCACAATACGCCATATTTTCTTAACGCAATTGAAGTACGATTCCAAATTTTAAATTTTTAAAATGACCATAACTAAAACATACGAATGAAAATACCGAAAAACGAAACATTATTGATTTTCTTAAGTGATACACAACAAACGTAACATAGTTTTAGCACAGCTTATACAATACAGCTAAAACACTCTCTTGGCGGCAACGGTTTGCGTCGATTTCGTCGCGCATCGCTTAAGCTCCGCCTTCGGAGGGAAAAGATGGTTCTGGCGTTCAGAAGTGTACTTAGGTAAGGTGTTGAGTCGTGCGTATAATTTCGTTGATTGTATAATTTCGTGGAGCCTATAATTTCGTTGATTTTGTTTGAGTTAAAGGTACTGTTATTATTTTGGTGACTCTTTAGCTGTGAGTAGAATGAGTGAAAAAAAAAGACATCATTCTGTTTGTGCAGTCAAAAGCTGTTTTAATAAGGGTTATACCTGCAAGAAAACATTCTTTAGTTTTCCCAAGGACCCAAACCGATAAGTAACACATTATAAGAAATTTTCATTCTTAAAAATATAATTTATACAGGGTGTCCCATTAGTGCGTTATTGTTCATTATTTTGTTGTAGACACGCAAAAAAGTTTTAAATAAAAGGTATATGGATTTGAAAAATACCTACATATTTTAAAAATATCTTTGGATATACAGGGTGTCACGTTTTTGCCTGGCAAATTAAAATGTATGTTTTTTAAATGGAACACCTTGTATTTTATTTTATGATGAAATTATTAACACCCTAAATTATTGTAAAGACGAGTTGCTACAGAAAAAATTTAACAGGTATGTGTGTGGTTACCTTTTAATAAAAGCCTTGCGGATCCACTCCTGTGATACCTGTCTTAAATATAACAAAGATCACGTTGAATTAGATGATTTTTCTTTTTATTGCTTTTTAAAGGCATATGATAACGCAAATGCAGATACATTTGGAAATCTGCAACTGTCAAATGATGAATTTGTAGAACTAATATTCAATATTGAAAAGATATTTCAAAATAATTTTGAAAAATTAGCTACAAAAAATAACATTTGTACCACACTTTTAGAATTAATTAACCCAATACCCTTTAGTCATCCATGCTAACGTTTTCCAAAAGAATAACCTATTTTAATGTATGTTTAATCTCAATAACTAAAAAATATACTGACAATTAGTTTGACAGAATTGTCATTTATTTAAAATTTTAAAAATAATAGTCGGGTGATTGGAGAATTTTTTTTGCAGTGTTCTCACTACCTACAATGGATATGAAATATATTCGTTCAATTGAAGGCAATAGCATACTTCTTCGTTTTGTAATCTGTGCATGGATATTAGCCAATCTATGCACATGCTACAAAACAAAAAAGTATGCTATTGCGTTCAACTACAAATATATTTCATATCCATTTTAGGTAGTGAGAACACTTTAACAAAATTAAATCTACATATCACGTTCATATTTTGGTCACCCAACTCCTATTATTTAAAAATTTTTAAATAAGTGACAATTCTGTTAAACTAATTGTCAATATATATTTTAGTTATTGATATTAAATATACATTAAAATGTTTGTGTAGACTCGATAAATAATAGCATTTTTGTTTTTATTGTGTGCACATTTAAAAAAAAAAATTTAATCAAACTACATGATACTAATTTAATTACGAGTATTAAAATTAAAGTCCTGAAAGTTTCGGTGAAGATGAGGACAGAACATCTGCCTTCCATGCGAAAAGCCCGGGATCGAATCTAGGCCGAGGACTAATTAATTTTTCATGTTTATTTTATTTTATAAATTAGTCAACTTCGTAAATTATTTTAAAATTAGTTATTTTGTCTAAATAACCTAAAATAATTTTTAAAATTTGTAGATTTTCGTTAGTGGGTCGTAGAAAAAATATACTGACCATATCGAGTGGATTGTTCATATCACAATCAGACGATTGAGTACTCCGCCTACGACGTCGTGCTCAAACTTCGTCTTTGTGTGATATGGCTATCATATCCACCCTTGTTGAACAAACTACAATTTATTTGTTTTCTTGCTTTAAGTTTTACATCAGAAATAAGAACTAAATTAATTTACTTTTCAAGTTTTCTTGTAAAAATCGATATTACTTTCTCCAAGTACAAATTTAGTACCTACCTAAAATAAGTACTAATTATGTAATATCGTGTAATATTGTAATTCAAATTTCACATTACTATAAAGTTTCCAAATTCCCTACTTCGGTATGGTCAGATAAAAATTGAATATATTATATTAATAAAAACTGTCAAAGTATTACTTCTACAAATCTGTATTTCAATTAATAAGAATACATCTAAATATAACCAATATTGTTAAAATAAAAGCACAAATTCTTTATAATTCCAAAATACCATAGAGTTCCCAGACCTCAGTCGAAGCATTCGTTTATCTAGGTATAAACCCTTTGCGCAAAGAGTAACACTTGCCAGAGACACGGGGTACCACTTGATTTGCATCCACGAGCGTGACACATTTCTTTAACAATTGAAGCCCTTGGTGTAAAAAGGATCCAAGTCACAATTTGTCGTGAAGTGACTGTTTTAGCTCAAAACATTTGTTAACGAGGATTTTACTAGCCACATACAAATTATTTTACCTCTAATCCGAAAGATGTGCTATTTTTCGTAATATTTATATTTAAATAATTTTTTTAATTATATTTGACAGATTTAAAACAAATTAAAAATTTAATTTCCCAAAACTTACTTAACATGGCATGTAACCAACCTTATTACGTCAAGGTTGTCAATTTTTTCAATAATAAAAAATTGCTTAATCCGGGCCCGACTTTTCCCATTAATCTAACAGAGATAGCACCATTCCGTCTTGCTTGGTTCTCGACCGCCAGATCAAAGACGCCGACACGGAGTTGTGGAGCTGATGGTGGAGCTGTATTGTATAAGCTGTGGTAATAGAGAGAATGTCAAGACGAAATCCCAAGTCACCATCCAAAATGCTGGTCGTTGGACACGGAGTTGTGGAGCTGTATTGTATAAGCTGCGGTTTTAGCTCATAATATTATTATTATTATTATTATTATTATTTTACACGATCATATTTTTACTTTCCTATCTGTATACAGATATAAGGAAAGTATAGGAATCATGATTTTTTTCGACCTGTGTGTGTGTGTGTGTGTGTGTGTGTGTGTGTGTGTGTGTGTGTGTGTGTGTGTGTGTGTGTGTGTGTGTGTGTGTGTGTGTGTGTGTGTGTGTGTGTGTGTGTGTGTGTGTGTGTGTGTGTGTGTGTGTGTGTGTGTGTGTGTGTGTGTGTGTGTGTGTGTGTGTGTGTGTGTGTGTGTGTGTGTGTGTGTGTGTGTGTGTGTGTGTGTGTGTGTGTGTGTGTGTGTGTGTGTGTGTGTGTGTGTGTGTGTGTGTGTGTGTGTGTGTGTGTGTGTGTGTGTGTGTGTGTGTGTGTGTGTGTGTGTGTGTGTGTGTGTGTGTGTGTGTGTGTGTGTGTGTGTGTGTGTGTGTGTGTGTGTGTGTGTGTGTGTGTGTGTGTGTGTGTGTGTGTGTGTGTGTGTGTGTGTGTGTGTGTGTGTGTGTGTGTGTGTGTGTGTGTGTGTGTGTGTGTGTGTGTGTGTGTGTGTGTGTGTGTGTGTGTGTGTGTGTGTGTGTGTGTGTGTGTGTGTGTGTGTGTGTGTGTGTGTGTGTGTGTGTGTGTGTGTGTGTGTGTGTGTGTGTGGGCGCGCGCGCATAACTCATGAACCGATACACAGAAAAACACCAAATTTTAAACTTAAGCTTTATTCCAGCGTCTAATGAACTGATTAGATTTTGGGCAGAGTCGGAACATCTGGGGGGTACTTTATAGGTGGTCATTTTTATATTTTATGGAATATATCTGGTATTTACGTATTTACGAAGAAAATTCTTCAAATAAAAGTTACTTCTAATTATCGATAATTTTTGTTCTAAACAAAATTTTCCTAAAATGGTCCGTATTCGAGAAATTTGACAAAATGTAAAAAAAAATATTTTTTTATAAAAATTGTTCAAATAAAAGTTGTTTGTAATATAATTCTCTATAATTTTTATTTTATACATAATTTCTCTAAAATGGACCGTATTCGAGATATTTGAGAAAATGTGTAAATTTCGAATTTTGAAGAAAACTCAAAAACGGATAAAGAAAAAAACATTAAATTTTAAACTTAAGGTTTATTTCGGCCTAACCTGAAATGATTATATTTTGGACCAAGTCGGAACATATAGGGGGGTACTTTATGGGAGGCCGTTTTTATATTTTATGGAATATATCTGTTATTTATGTTTGGAGAAGAAAATTGTTCAAATAAAAGTTACTTCTAACATTATTATCTATAAATTTAGTTTTATGTCAAAATTTCCTGAAATGGTCCGTATTCGAGAAATTTGACAAAATGTGCAAAATTCTGATTTTTATGAAAATTGTTGAACTAAAAGTTGTTTGCAATATCGATCTCTATAATTTTTGTTTATACATTTTTCTAAAATGGACCGTAATGGATAAGTGCTAAATTTAAATTTTTCAGTATTTTCGTTTTCAATGAATATCTATAGAAAAATATTTCGAGGTAGATGTATGTGGACAATGTATATATTTAGTTTATCCTCTAAACATTTATAGAGATACTGCAATAGCTTGTACAAAATAACCGGAAAAAGTCTATAATAACTAGGAAAGTCATGTGTTGGACACATCAGATTTTTTTCTTATATTTTTTTAATTAGAGAGTATTTTGGAAGGGCATTGTTATTTTTCTAAGTAGAACTGTTAACATGCACGACAAAATTTTCTTCGCATTAGTTTCAACAAGCGTGAACTGTATATTCACCGCAATTACATTACATATATTTTTGTCACCGACATTTATTTATTTTCAATCTTTCATGTGAATTAGGTATATGTTTTAGTTGTGTTGGTGACTTACAATTGTAAACTATGTTAATTAATTTTAAATGAAATAAATCGGATTTTCAATAGAATCGAATTTAATCGGTGTTAAGAATTATAATACATAAAATGAAGCGTATCGAATGAATGTCTATCTAAGAATGCCGTGCTAATCACCAAATATTCTTGTGTCCCAGTTCGACGTATCGTTCTACGAAATGTAAGTAGCACTCGTGAATCATGACAGGGTGGTCCTAGCCTAGCGATAAACGAAACATCCGAGTGGTTACAGTTGGCTAACCTGATAAATTTTCGCGTCCTATCGCGAAGAGTAATCTGTAACATACAAAACAAACAAAATATTAATTAAACTGAAATTAATGAATGTGAGCGCGAATATTTCTATAACAAATATACGGCTCCACTAGTATCGCTTTCCGAAACTTTCGTAACAGTTTCATTTTATCTGAAGGACCAATGCCCGTATAAGCTGTCCTACAAAGTTTGGACCCTGGCAGTTCGTCAACCACGTACCGATCGTCAATCGAGTACTTTCGTAACTAGGGTCCTTTATAACAAGGTTCAAGCTTCCTGCTCCGTCCGTCATTGGAGCTTTTATTTGCTTGAATCAACACATGTTGGCCAACCTTTAATTTTCGTAGCTGAGCATGCTTATTATCGTGACACATATTTTGGTACCTCTGCGCATCCTATCGGGGTTATGATGGACAAGCAATGCTATTCCTAACAGACAGGCCATTTGTAAACATATTGTTATTTCTATGTGTTTACAAAATAACAGACCTGTCAAAAACAACACAAGTTGTCAATCATAAACCCCTTTATCTTTTCAGAAAACTTATTTGATCATTTCCAAATCTGGACATTCGTTATCGTCACAGACTTCAGCCGTCAAACATCATTAACTCATCCAGGACCATCGAGATAGAATGAAGTAGAGACGACATAAACACTTTTTTGCCTTATAACAGATGAACGCACTTCGAGTAATGGAAAAGTGTAATAAAAATGACGACTTAAGAGTCGTACGTTGATTTATCTGAATTCAATAATTTTATGTTTGAAGATTGACGAAACGAAAATGTTTTTATATCACTTAATTGAAGTTATTTTACAAAAAGGCATTTATTCTTACCAACAGTGACTAGTATCGTGACAGTATCTCCTCTTCGTTCCATCTCAACATCCAAATAGTTCGAAGGGAGTTTTCCCTGTAGTGGAATTAACCGTCAAATTAATTCCCCATTTTACATCTGCTACAGCTTCGTCTAACGATTTTCGTCATTAGTTGAAGCTATAACTGTTCACTCGTTCTACTTGGCCGTAAACCCGATGAGTCGAAGTAGTACATATTACATGTTTAACACCTAAAGTCAAACATACCTGTTTAACACCTAAAGTTAAATACACTTGTTTAACATCTAAAGTTAAACATATCTGTTTAACACCTAAAGTTAAACACACTTGTTTAACACAAAAACACACTTGTTTAACACCTAAAGTTAAACAGTATTCCTTAAAATTCTTGCTCGTAAAATCAGTGTCACGGTCGCAATAAACCTGCAGGAACACCGAACATTTTAAATTCATCTATAAATTTCAGTTTTGTATCACTTTTAAAAATACAAATTTCGTTAAGCCGTTAACACACTGCTATGATGAGATATGAGTTTTTCCCAATACTCTTATACAAATTTCTTAAAGCTGATAATCGATATGATCAGATACGAGTTTTCCTAACACTTTTATACAAATTTCCTAAAGCCGTTAATTGATATGATGAGATACGAGTTTTCCTAATACTTATGCAAATTTCTTAAAGCCGTTAATTGGTATGATAAGATACGAGTTTTCCTAACACATACAAATTTCTTAAAGCCGTTAATCGATAAATGACCTATCATGAGGGTGATGCAATTTACTAACATTAAAATTATTATAAACCATCTTTTTCCTTTCGCTGTTTTTTGAAAGTCGTCTATTCTTTATACAATACTCTTTATAAATTTGTCGTTCGTCTTTCGTAATTTATCTCTAAGATCTCGTGACAAAACATTCATAATATTGTTAGAAGCGTTGTCTTGAAGTTGTGCTTAAAGTATCCGGTTAGCCTCCTTAATATTTACAATCATTACGTCAAGTGATTGATCCGTGGGTATAATAGTACTTCGGCTCAGAAAGTCTACGTGGCTGATCTTAGTGCCAACATGGTATTCAATACCAAAATCGAATTCTTGAATTGATAGTCACTATCTTACGATGCGGAGAATTAAGTCTCGTTTCATACGGGTGTTACGAAGTAAGTTACAATCGGTGACGATTTTAAACTTTATGCCACTTAAATATATACTGAACTTTTTAAACGCGCATACAACCATCAAAGTTTCAAGCTCATGAATGATATTTTTGCTCTTCTTTGGTTGTGACTCTCCTAAAATATTATACTAGCCTAAAGTTCTGTCATTTTAACGTTATAGAAGTATTTCTACTGGTCCGACGTTACTGATGTCACAATGTTTTTTAGTTTTCACTTATCTGTTATAAATAGCATGTATGGATCGTCCTACTAGCTTCTTTATTTTTAAAATCGCTGAATTTCTTTGACATCCTTAGGTGCTGAAAAATCTACTACCGTGTCCTTGGTGTGTCGTCTTCAATTCCGATTTGGGCGTCCTTTGCGGGTGTGTTTCCTCATCCTGTCTCTTTCTAGGGGTCTTTCATCCTCCTCTCCGTTATGGGTCTTCATCCTTCATCCACCGGTCTTCATCATCCATTCTCCGTTGTAGGTCTAAATATTTTGTTCCTAATCCTTTGTATTACAGCAGGAGCATTTACCAAATCAAAAGTCATGCAGTATGAACCGTACATTAGTTTTGCTATCGTATTGGTGTGATCAACATTTCCGTAACAGTCATTTTAGCATACCTTTCGTAAACTAGTAGCGAAACAATCCCCATACTCGTTAAGTAATTTAGAATGTTCAATTCAATTGAATACTGAATTAGTTTGTTTCTCAAGATCGAATAATGTAAAATTTGGTAATACAACAATATCTGTTGCTTATCAAGTTTGAGATGGTAACTATCTTCGAAACTCTGGTACAGGTATAACCTCTAGCAAGTATTCTATCTTTTTCGTAACAAACAGATTTAGCGGACATATTGGCAACATGAATACAGCAACAATTATTTATGTTAATAACAACACACGGTAAAATATGAAAATTATTATCTTACTTTCTATATCTTAAATCAACAAAAACATCTTAGATCTACAAAAATATCTTAGATCAACAAAAACATCTTAGATCTATAAAAATATCTTAGATCAACAAAAACACCCTGAACGTTTTCATTTTTAATTAGCCCTACAAAATTCTGCGGAATGATAGTGGTTTCTTCTACACATAAATTAATTTTCTTAGACCAAGACTCGTTAATATGTGTAACGTTGACGTTATTTTAAAATAAAATAAGTCATACTTGGTTGCATCTAACGATAACTGTAACCATATCATTATTTAAAAATGGCTAACCTACAATAACAGGGACATCCTGTATATTAACCGGTACGTCATCGGCAGCAGTAGCTAAATCAACATTCAAAGTTGTCGTAATCTTTGAAAGTACTATAACAAAATCTCCGGCATAACCACACAAACATAATAATGTGGGCTGACCCTGTAGATGCAACTTGACTGCATCCGATTCACGAATTGTAACTGCATCACAACCCAAGTCTACAAAGCCTCGTATATATTCACCATTAATAACACAATCAATAAAATAGCAAGTACTAGACGCCTGATTATTAGATAAAATTGGTTTCGACTCACCCTTATTTTGTCATCAGTTGGTCTTTTACTTACATTTATGCACAACGTCTTGCTTCGTGTCCTAACCGATAGCATTTTGTGCATTCAACACGTGGTTTCGTAAACTTTGACTGAAAATTACATTTACTTTTACATTTAAAACATCAGGTTTTGTATACGGTTGTACTCGAAAGTGAATAACCTAACTCCACTTTCAGGAACGGCTTTATCAAACCCTGTTTTTTTTGAGTCTATACTTCAATGATACTTTCCTTACGTAGCATTAACAGGTATCCTTCAAACAATGCCTCTGGTTTTGCGTAACGACCAGCATTTTGGATGGTGACTTGGGATTTCGTCTTGACATTCTCTCTATTACCACAGCTTATACAATACAGCTCCACCATCAGCTCCACAACTCCGTGTCGGCGTCTTTGATCTGGCGGTCGAGAACCAAGCAAGACGGAATGGTGCTATCTCTGTTAGATTCGAGGGAAAAGTCGGGCCCGGATTAAACAATTTTTTTATTATTGAAAAAATTGAAAACCTTGGTGTAATAAGGTTGGTTACATGCCATATTAAGTAAGTTTTGGGAAATTAAATTTTTAATTTGTTTTAAATCTGTCAAATATAATTAAAAAAATTATTTAAATATAAATATTACGAAAAATAGCACATCTTTTAGAGGTAAAATAATTTGTATGTGGCTAGTAAAATCCTCGTTAACAAATGTTTTGAGCTAAAACAGTCACTTCACGACAAATTGTGGCTTGGATCCTTTTTACACCAAGGGCTTCAATTGTTAAAGAATTTTGTCACGCTCGTGGATGCAAATCAAGTGGTAACCCGTGTGTCTGGCAAGTGTTACTCTTCGCGCAAAGGGTTTATACCTAGATAAACGAATGCTTCGACTAAGGTCTGGGAACTCTATGGTATTTTGGAATTGTAAAGAATTTGTGCTTTTATTTTAACAATATTGGTTATATTTAGATGTATTCTTATTAATTGAAATACAGATTTGTAGAAGTAATACTTTGACAGTTTTTATTAATATACTCGTAATATATTCAATTTTTATCTGACCATACCGAAGTAGGGAATTTTGAAACTTTATAGTAATGTGAAATTTGAATTACAATATTACACGAAATTACATAAGTAGTACTTATTTTAGGTAGGTACTAAATTTGTACTTGGAGAAAGTAATATCGATTTTTACAAGAAAACTTGAAAAGTAAATTAATTTAGTTCCTATTTCTGATGTAAAACTTAAACCAAGAAAACAAATGAATAGTAGTTAGTTCAACAAGGGTGGATATGATAGCCATATCACACAAAGACGAAGTTTGAGCACGACGTCGTAGGCGGGAGTACTCAATCGTCTGATTGTGATATGAACAATCCACTGATATGGTCAGTATATTTTTTCTACGACCCACTAACGAAAATCTACAAATTTAAAAAAATATTTTAGGTTATTTAGACAAAATAACTAATTTTAAAATAATTTACGAAGTTGACTAATTTATAAAATAAAATAAACATGAAAAATTAATTAGTCCTCGGCCTAGATTCGATCCCGGGCTTTTCGCGTGGAAGGCAGATGCTCTGTCCTCATCTTCACCGAAACTTTCAGGACTTTAATTTTAATACTCGTAATTAAATTAGTATCATGTAGTATGATTAAAATTTTTTTTTTTAAATGTGGACACAATAAAAACAAAAATGCTATTATTTATCGAGTCTACACAAAAATTTTAATGTATATTTAATATCAATAACTAAAATATATATTGACAATTAGTTTAACATAATTGTCACTTATTTAAAATTTTTTAAATAATAGGAGTTGGGTGACCAAAATATGAACGTGATATGTAGATTTAATTTTGTTAAAGTGTTCTCACTACCTAAAATGGATATGAAATATATTTGTAGTTGAACGCAATAGCTTACTTTTTTGTTTTGTAGCATGTGCATAAATTGGCTAATATCCATGCACAGATTACAAAACGAAGAAGTATGCTATTGCCTTCAATTGAACGAATATATTTCATATCCATTCTAGGTAGTGAGAACACTGCAAAAAAAATTCTCCAATCACCGTTCATATTTTGATCAACCGACTGCTATTATTTTTAAAATTTTAAATAAATGACAATTCTGTCAAACTAATTGTCAGTATATTTTTTAGTTATTGAGATTAAACATACATTAAAATAGGTTATTCTTTTGGAAAACGTTAGCATGGATGACTAAAGGGTATTGGGTTAATTAATTCTAAAAGTGTGGTACAAATGTTATTTTTTTGTAGCCAATTTTTCAAAATTATTTTGAAATATCTTTTCAATATTGAATATTAGTTTTACAAATTCATCATTTGACAGTTGCTGATTTCCAAATGTATCTGAATTGGCGTTATTATATGCCTTTAAAAAACAATAAAAAGAAAAATCATCTAATTCAACGTGATCTTTGTTATATTTAAGACAGGTATCACAGGAGTGGATCTGCAAGGCTTTTATTAAAAGGTAACCACACACATACCTGTTAAATTTTTTCTGTAGCAACTCGTCTTTACAATAATTTAGGGTGTTAATAATTTCATCATAAAATAAAATACAAGGTGTTCCATTTAAAAAACATACATTTTAATTTGCCAGGCAAAAACGTGACACCCTGTATATCCAAAGATATTTTTAAAATATGTAGGTATTTTTCAAATCCATATAATTTTTATTTAAAACTTTTTTGCGTGTCTACAACAAAATAATGAACAATAACGCACTAATGGGACACCCTGTATAAATTATATTTTTAACAATGAACATTTCTTATAATGTGTTACTTATCGGTTTGGGTCCTTGGGAAAACTAAAGAATGTTTTCTTGCAGGTATAACCCTTATTAAAACACAGCTTTTGACTACACAAACAGAATGATGTCTTTTTTTTGCACTCATTCTACTCACAGCTAAAGAGTCACCAAAATAATAATAGTACCTTTAACTCAAACAAAATCAACGAAATTATAGGCTCCACGAAATTATACAATCAACGAAATTATACGCACGACTCAACACCTTACCTAAGTACGCTTCTGAACGCCAAAACCATCTTTTCCCTCCGAAGGCGGAGCTTAAGCGATGCGCGACGAAATCGACGTAAACCGTTGCCGCCAAGAGAGTGTTATGGTTGGTTTGGCATGACAGTATTTCTTCAGGAGTACTTGGCATTTTAATAAATTGATTTAGAAAGCTAGCAATAGCTGCAGATACTTGTGTTATTATACGGAAAACAGTACTTTGATCCATATGCATAAAATCGCTAATATTTATTTGATGAGCACTACTTGCATAAAACATTAAAGCAGTTAGAAGTTGGTTGATTGGAGATACGCTATTGTTTCTAAAAAATATTTAATTATATAATAAAAGACAGTCTTATCACTATCAAAATACTTACAAGTGTCGTTTTCAAACTCTAGTTGATCTTCAATTAGTTCCAATGCGGATATCAGATTAACTATGAATCTTCGAAAAAAACTCAAATCATCCATATTTTCAATATAATAAAGACGGCGTGGAAAACCGAAATCTATTTTACCCAATATATCAATATCGTCATCTACAAAAATTTCATCTTCCACTTCCATATTTTAAATATATATCTTTAGAAATAAAATAAAAAATCAAAGTAACGATCTATTTAAAACTTGGGTAACTCGAGAAAATAGGTTATGTTTTTGACAAAGCTCTACTTTGTAATTTTCAGCCGCTAAAAATGGGGGCTTAACTAATCTCTCGCTTAAGTGCTATAATGACTTCGGTGCATATAAAATATGTGATCTAAGTAATCTTAAAGCTTAAGCGAAGCTTATATACATACGGTGAATATGGCCATTAGCTGTATTGTTAAGCTGTGCTGGTAGTCTCTGGCAACTGACAAGACAAAAAACTCAAATGTCGAAGGATTGAAGTCTAAACGACAAAACGTAAACAGTTCGTTTTTCGTGTTTGAATTTTGGCAGATTTTTAAGTGGGTGTTGTTATTTTTTTGTGCTTTTTCGTTATTCGTGATTTTGTTACTTTTATAAGACTTCATTAGTTATAAGGATATTTAGTAGTTAGTGAATAAACTTTTACCTTATAAAATATGGGGCATCATACAAATGTCCCGAGTAGAAAGAGGAAGAGAAATAAGATGTGCAATTGCAAAGTCATGTGTTCCCAAAAGTCGTTTGGTTTCAAAGTTCCTCAAGGAATAAAAGTGTAACAAAAATTTAATGTTGAAAGATATATGAAGGATTCATTTCCAATATTTTTGACATCTGTATTATATTTTAGGTTGTTTTTATTGTAATATACTATAATCTTTTTTCTAATAAACTACTTTTTGTTTTATGTCTAATTTCCTTCCACCCATGTCCTATCACCCAGCAAACCATTCTGTTACATGTTCCCTCCTGTTACATAACTAAGAAGGATAAAATATACTTAGACTGTCTTGTATGCACTTTTATGTGTTATTTATGGAACCGAACACATAAGTTCAAACTTAGCAACATAGTTATATACCTTGTATATAATTAAAATATATGTTACAAAATTACATATCCGTTATATAAATTTCTTCACGTAAAGGTTATATCAATTTATATATCTATATGTAATCTACATTAAAGTAACAATTTGTACTAAATTATTTCGTTCAAAATGTTACATAGCGTATATATAAATAAATGCTGTTGACCAAACGGTCCTTGAAATACGCATGTTTTTAGGTAAGTAGGTATATCTGGTGCATTATTTTTAGTAGTGTTTCAATGTTCAATGGCGGCTATAGGCGTTTTATGGTGGTACCTGTGGCATTTATGGATTTATTGTGGAAAATAGTAGGTATATTGTGTTTTTATAATGAAATTGAGTTATTATATGTGTGTACTATATTTCGATGATACATTTGAGGTGTAAATATTAATTTTTGTTCTCTTTTCATGTCATGCTTGATATGGGGCGCTGAATTTTGAGGACGTGGATGGTCGTTAATTGCAGATGTTTTGTGATTTTTATGATGAATTTAGGTTATTATATTTGTGTGCAATATTTTTATAACACATTTTTGGTTTCGGTTATGAATTTGTCCAATAAAATTATTGATATACCTAACAAATACGTTTAAATTACTTTTCTTTATTCCTCCAAATATTTTCGACGTTTTTTTTGTAAGTATTTGTCATACAGTGTGTCTACTTAAGAACCATATAGAAAAACTTTATTATTAGTTATGTGAAAAAATGTATTCTAGATAAAAAGCCATGTATGATCCAAAACTTAAAATGCAACCATCAGATATCAATTTTTTAAGCTGTTTGCCAAAAAATATGAATTTTACTCAAGAATAAAATACCTTTATTTTTTACAATACAGAAGAATGTTATAAAGTAAAATTATTTTAAATTAAAAGATATATTTAAATATGCAATTACAGCGATTTAGCATTAAAATTCAGGTTTGGTGATTAATTAATTTATAACTACAAATAATTTATAATGTAAAACGTAAATAATCACCTAACCTGAATTATCATGCTAAATGACTATAATTGCATATTTCAATATAACTTTTAATTCAAAGTAACTTTACTTTATAATATTCTTCTGTATTGTAAAAAATAAAGGTATTTTACTCTTGACTAAAATTCATATTTTTAGAAAAACCTCGTATAGGGATTATATCTGATGGTTGCATTTTAAGTTTTAGACCATGCAGAACTTTTTATCAAGAATACTTTTTTTTACAAAGTCAATAATACAAGAGTTTTCCATATTGTTCCAACTTAAGTAGACACACACTGTATAACTAATACCTACATTTACATACCTTCATTTATATAACATTTATAATACTAATGTTATATGAAAAAAGTAATGTATATGTGCTGTAATAATGAAGAATATTAAATGTTACAATGGTAATATAAATGTTACATGTCTTCCGATATATAACACTGTTCCTTACATGTACTTAACCCACTACATCACATATAAGGAACCTGCTATATAACAAAATTAGGTAATTTTTCACAGTAATCACGTGAGTTATTATGTAACATGTAAGTTACTTTGTTATGTAACACGGAACTAGTATATGTAAATGATACATATATGTTACATGTTTGTGTTTGCTGGGCAATAATTATTTTTGCAATAAACAAAAATATTTCGGTATTTTTGCAAGTTTTGAATTAGTTTTTATTAAAATTGCTCATAAACCGATACAATTAACATTAATAAAACTGATTATAATAACTACTTCAAACAAACTCAAAATTAATATTGCAGAAAAATATCCATTTGTACACCACTTCATTGGCTTCAATTCTTAAAATTAGTCTTCATGACATACAGTGAGTGCAATAAAGTTGGGTCCATATATATATGGCAATTTTAATATTATGACCGGAAAAAACGTCATTTACCGCTGATTATTTAAAAAGTTGGCTACGTACGTTACTTACCTGTCAAATTCGTAATAATTTTGAAAAATCGCTCAAAAATCCTTTTTTAAACGAGACTGACAGAACTAAATCCAGTAGTCAAATTTAATATGGGTTGGTTTAAGTTTTTAAATAACCAGAGATGATGGTTTACGATGTTTTTTCCAATCGTAATATCAAAAAAAAATCGCATATGGATCCAACTTATTGACACACACTGTATAAAGCAGGTTTGAGAACGTACAAAACTATATTTTTTTTAATTCTTGTCAACTAACAAAAGTGCTTGTGCCTTAAAATCTTCCCGATTTTGTCCATGGAGAAAGATTTTGTCACTCAATAAATATCTTTAAAACCATTGTAAACATACATAGAACGGCAACGTCGTATTATCATTGATTATCATATACAAGTATATTTGAGCAACGGTTCGTATTGTACTTTGAAATAATTTGACATGCCGTTTGCATTTCTAATTGGTCAACCAATAATTTGACATAAGACGTTTACTTTTCTGATTGGCAACCATTAGTTGTCGCCCAAGTTTCAATGCATATGTTAACTCAGCCTTGCATGTCGCATTGGTGGTGAACACGATGTACTAAAATGACATGATAATTAACGCGTCAATTTTAAAAATTGTGTCAAAATTTGCAAATTGAAATCATGCTTTTTGTAATAATTATTAGACCGACAGCCGTCATATTGTAGGATAGTTAATAAAAAAATCATAGAGAATTCATTGAAAATAATTTGCTTAATCATCCTTGCAATAAAATTTTTCAAGTTTTTAATGATAATTTGAAATTATGATTAGTGATTATCGAATATGTGTATATTCAATTCATTCTTACAACATTTCTGTTTATAATTATAACTCAATTACCTTGTAATTTTTCTTTATTAATCTAAAAAGCATGATTTAGTAACACGTTGTAAAATGACAAAAACGGCAATTTTTAGTCCATTTCCCAGCCTTAACACGAATCACTAAATAACTTAACTAAGGCCTTAATGGTATCCTTTTTAGTTACGTAACAACTTATAAAGTATTTCACTTACGTCACGTACGTTTTTCTATAACAAAGGTAAGCAGTTAGTTCACCCCACACCTGACCTGTAAACTATGTTAATTAATTTTAAATGAAATAAATCTGATTTTAATATAGAATCGAATTTAATCGGTGTTAAGAATAATAGTACATAAAATGAAACGTATCGAATGAATACCGTGCTAATCAACAAATATTCTTATGTGTCCCAGTTCGACGTATCGTTCTACGAAATGAGTAGCACTCGTGAATCATAACAGGGTGGTCCTAGCCTAGCGATAAACGAAACATCCGAGTGGTTACAATAGATTGATTGACTTACCTGAAAGGATGATCGATCTGAATTATTCCAGCTGTTGTCCGTAATGATTATTATATCGCCCCTTCCCTATCCCTCGGATCTAATTGAACAAACAAATGCAATGAGCTTATTAGGACGGTTGAAATAATACAAGAATGCGGCTGAGTCAGGTTTTTTGTTCATTTCTTTGTATATTTGTGCTGGTTAGTATGAATCACTGCATACTACAGGGTGTAATAATCATTACGGACAACAGCTGGAATAATTTAGATCGATCATCCTTACAGGTAAGTCGATCAATCTATTAATTTTTAGTTTGTATTTTAATATTTGTTTTTGTAGAAGAGAAAGTAAAGTACCTTTTTTGTTTTACTTTTTCCTTTATGGATTATACCCTTTTCCTGTTTTTGTTTAAATAAATTCAGATTATTAATGATAAATTTATACTGTCATCAAATAAGTGCTGAACTTTGAGAAACCTGGGAGTAGAACAAAACAAAAAAGTCAAAATTTTATAAGATGTTTAATTGGTACAATCGAACCACTCATGTAAACTTAAAAACATGTTTAATGCCAATCGCTGGAACCTCCCCAGTTTGGTGCAGGTGCTGGTGGTTGTGGCTGAGCCGACCATTGTTCTTGAGCAACCTCTGCAGCCCAGTCATCTGTAGGTCCTGCAACATTAAATGCGGGGGCAGGTACTGGAACGACTGGAGCAACATCAGCTGCCCAATCGGTAGTCTCAACAGTATTCCAGTCTGTGTCCTGGCCTTCAAGTGGAGGAGGAATTTCCGCAGGTTTAACAACAGCAGCAACCGCTTCTTTTGCTGCTTGTTCCTCTTTTTCAGCTTCTTCAGGTTCACGGTAAAAGAAGAGATCAACTACTACATCCCATTTAGTGTCTCGGGGGATGATTCCTCTTAGACGCAAAACCTAAAAAGTTATAACTTAGATGAATAAAAATATATTTAGAATGATGCAACTTTAAGAAAATGTTTGAAATCAGGTGGAAAAATTATAAGCAATCATTGAATAATCAATATTGGGAACATATATTCATCATGTTTTAACCTACAAAAATGTATTAAGACTTAAATGGGCTTGCCTGCCCTTGAATATACAAACAAAAGTTAGTCTATTTTTATAGCAGTCCTAGAGTAAAGTTGCATGTCTAATTAAACAAACTGAAAAAGTTATAACACTTTTTTTCTACACTACTGGCAATATCAAAACTTTAGTCCCACTTTGCTTGTGCTGGGAGTGAATAGTAAAGGCACTATCGACCAATGGCTCTGCCTGTGACTGCCAACAATGATACTATGTCACTTTTTTCCTGCATATGTGAGCGCTACTTATTAACTCTTAACACAAAGCAGGACTGAAGGTTTGGTCTTGCCAGTAGTGTATAAAGACAGATATGCACGAAAGGGGAACTAATAATATACAGTGAGCACCATAAGTCTTACCCCCCCTATCTAACTCATTACTGGAGTCTCGTTAGGAAAATCGCCGAGACATGTCGATTTTTGATTTCTACAATGTACATTTTTGTATAAATAGTTTACCCTTAATTTCATCCCTTACTGGGGGTCGATTCTCGACTCGTAGGAATATTTTCCTATAGGAATTTTTGACATTTTTATGTACATCAAAAATTTATGACATTTCCCTACATATAGAAAAGTGTCACAAATTCCTATAGGAAAAGGTTCCTACAAGTCGAGAATCGACCCCCAGGAGGGGAGCAACCCTTTCGAAAAATTTAAATGGCATGGAGTGGTGAGTGATAGCTCATTTGAAAGAGGGTTTTATTCTCTATTCAACCGTGTAAAAAAATTTGTAAGGTTTTGTTATTTTTAAACATTAATAAATCAACACGTAATGAAGCAAATTTCAAATTTTTTTGCACGGTTGAATAGAGAATAAAACCCCCCCCACCCCATGCCATTTAAATTTTTCGAAAGGGTTGCTACCCTCCAGTAAGGAATGAAATTAAGGGTAAACTAATCATGCAAAAATGTACATTGTAGAAATCAAAAATCGACCTGTCTCGGCGATTTCCCTAACAAGACCCCAGTAACGAGTTAGTTAGGGGGGGTAAGTAAGACTTATGATGCTCACTGTATTTGAAAACTTTCAAAATTTTCCATTACTTTCATTAAAATCCCCAGACTTTCGTGAGCATGTACACCCTGAACTAAAATCATGGACACCCTTAAATTTTAATAATAGAAAAATTAATATATTCTTAAAATACAACTTTTAGCTCTTCTTTGATAGTCCTGACCGTATAATTTCGTCACTCATCTGATTTTTATTCAAAATACAATTTTTATAAATGATTATTGAAAAAAAAAAAAAAAGACTTTGCTAAGTTGTCTTAAAATATGGCCACAAGCAGTGACGACTCCTGTCTTAACATACAGGTAGTACCAGGCCATGTATCACCCTCACCACAGAGGCAAAATTAAATTTGGGTACCACGCCAAACTTTATTTAATATTTTTTAACTCTTTGTAATTATTTTTATTTATTTTGTTTTACACTTATCTTTTCATTTATTTTTGTTTAATTTTATTTAATTTTTCTAACTATTTGTTATTTATTTAAATTTTAGGTTTATTTATTTTTATATATTTATTTTTATTTATTTTCTTTTACTTTTATCATAGCAAGCTGAAAATTCAATGATTTTATTTACTCCGAAAATTATAAATATCTTTTAAGAAATTTTTTTTTTTGTTTTTTTAAGTTGACAATTTTAATTTAGAAATATTCAATTAATTATATGAATTTATATGGTAAATTTTGAAGTAAACTTATTAGCTTGCTGACATGAAAAATATGAGGAATGAACTAATAAAGACGACATTGCGTCAGTTTGGTCCCCACTTGAAGTTCCATTAAATAAATAAAAATAAAAACAAATAAAAATAAGTAAAAATAAATAAAAAAATAAACAAAAATTTAAATAAAAAATAATAAATAGTTAAAAAAATTAAAAATAACAAATAAAAAATAAATGAAAAGATAAATGTAAAAGAAAAAAAAATAAATAAAAATAATTAAAAAAATCAAAAATAACAAATAATAAAAAATAAATAAATATAAATAAATAAAAAAATTAAATAAAATTAGGTAAATTTTTAAAAATAAAACATAAAAATAAATAAATTTAAACCAAAATAAATGTAAAAGAAAGTAAATAAAAACTATTTTTTCAAATTATATTTTCGTTTTTTCTATTTGTTTTTATTTATTTTTTATAATTTTACTTTTTCACTTTTTTATTATTTTATTTATATTTATTTTATTATTTTTATTAATTTTCTTTTACACTTATTTTCTCATTTATTTTTTTTAATAATTTACCTATTTTTTTATTTTAATTTTTTTTTATTTATTTTTATTTGTTTTTATTTATTTACATTTTTTAGTTTTTTTAGTTTTAATTATTTTTATTCATATTTATTTGTTTTTATTTAATTTTTTAATTACAATTATTTTTATTTATTTAATTTATTTTTATTTATTTGTATTTATTTTCTTTTACTTTTATCTTTTTGTTTACTTATTTTCAATTTTTTTAATTTACCTATTTGTATTTATTAATTATTTATATTTATTTAGTTCTTTTTTGTTTGTTTTTATTTTTTTAATGGAACTTTAAGTGGGGACCAAACTGTCGGGATGTCGTTTTTATTAGTTCATTCCCCATATTTTTTATGTCAGTCAAGCTAATAAGTTTACTTCAAAATTTACCATATAAATTCATATAATGAATTGAATATTTCTAAATTAAAATTAAATAAAACAAATAAATAAAATTAAACAAAAATAAATGAAAAGATAAGTGTAAAAGAAAATAAATAAAAAAAAATATAAAAAATTAAAAAAAAAAAAAAAAAAAAAAATAGGTAATTTATTAAAAATAGAAATTAAACAAAAATAAATGAAAACATAAATATAAAAGAAAGTAAATACAAATAAAAAATATTTTTTCAGATTATATTTTCATTTTTTCTATTTGTTTTTATTTATTTTTTTATTTTCATTTTTTCAATTATTTTTATTTATTTTTACTTATTTTTATTTGTTTTTATTTTTATTTATTTAATGGAACTTCAAATGGGGACCAAACTGACGCAATGTCGTCTTATTAGTTCATTCCTCATATTTTTCATGTCAGCAAGCTAATAAGTTTACTTCAAAATTTACCATATAAATTCATATAATGAATTGAATATTTCTAAATTAAAATTAAATAAAACATATAAATAAAATTAAACAAAAATAAATGAAAAGATAAGTGTAAAAGAAAATAAATAAAAATAAAATAAAAAAAATTTAAAAAAAAAAATAAATAAAAATAGGTAATTTATTAAAAATAGAAATTAAACAAAAATAAATGAAAACAAATATAAAAGAAAGTAAATACAAATAAAAAATATTTTTTCAAATTATATTTTCATTTTTTTAATTATTTTTATTTATTTTTACTTATTTTTATTTGTTTTTATTTTTATTTATTTAATGGAACTTCAAGTGGGGACCAAACTGACGCAATGTCGTCTTTATTAGTTCATTCCTAATATTTTTCATGTCAGCAAGCTAATAAGTTTACTTCAAAATTTACCATATAAATTCACATAATTAATTGAATATTTCTAAATTAAAATTGTCATAACTTAAAAAAACAAAAAAAAAATTCTTAAAAGATATTTATAATTTTCGGAGTAAATAAAATCATTGAATTTTCAGCTTGCTATAATAAAAGTAAAAGAAAATAAATAAAAATAAATAAACCTAAAATTTAAATAAATAACAAATAGTTAGAAAAATTAAATAAAATTAGGTAAATTTTTAAAAATAAAACAAAAATAAATAAAATTAAACAAAAATAAATGAAAAGATAAGTGTAAAACAAAATAAATAAAAATAGGTAATTTATTAAAAATAGAAATTAAACAAAAATAAATGAAAACATAAATGTAAAAGAAAGTAAATACAAATAAAAAATATTTTTTCAAATTATATTTTCATTTTTTTAATTATTTTTATTTATTTTTACTTATTTTTATTTTTATTTATTTAATGGAACTTCAAGTGGGGACCAAACTGACGCAATGTCGTCTTTATTAGTTCATTCCTAATATTTTTCATGTCAGCAAGCTAATAAGTTTACTTCAAAATTTACCATATAAATTCACATAATTAATTGAATATTTCTAAATTAAAATTGTCATAACTTAAAAAAACAAAAAAAAAATTCTTAAAAGATATTTATAATTTTCGGAGTAAATAAAATCATTGAATTTTCAGCTTGCTATAATAAAAGTAAAAGAAAATAAATAAAAATAAATAAACCTAAAATTTAAATAAATAACAAATAGTTAGAAAAATTAAATAAAATTAGGTAAATTTTTAAAAATAAAACAAAAATAAATAAAATTAAACAAAAATAAATGAAAAGATAAGTGTAAAACAAAATAAATAAAAATAGGTAATTTATTAAAAATAGAAATTAAACAAAAATAAATGAAAACATAAATGTAAAAGAAAGTAAATACAAATAAAAAATATTTTTTCAAATTATATTTTCATTTTTTTAATTATTTTTATTTATTTTTACTTATTTTTATTTGTTTTTATTTTTATTTATTTAATGGAACTTCAAGTGGGGACCAAACTGACGCAATGTCGTCTTTATTAGTTCATTCCTAATATTTTTCATGTCAGCAAGCTAATAAGTTTACTTCAAAATTTACCATATAAATTCATATAATTAATTGAATATTTCTAAATTAAAATTGTCATAACTTAAAAAAACAAAAAAAAAAAATTCTTAAAAGATATTTATAATTTTCGGAGTAAATAAAATCATTGAATTTTCAGCTTGCTATGATAAAAGTAAAAGAAAATAAATAAAAATAAATAAACCTAAAATTTAAATAAATAACAAATAGTTAGAAAAATTAAATAAAATTAGGTAAATTTTTAAAAATAAAACAAAAATAAATAAAATTAAACAAAAATAAATGAAAAGATAAGTGTAAAACAAAATAAATAAAAATAGGTAATTTATTAAAAATAGAAATTAAACAAAAATAATTGAAAACATAAATGTAAAAGAAAGTAAATACAAATAAAAAATATTTTTTCAAATTATATTTTCATTTTTTTAATTATTTTTATTTATTTTTTAATTACAATTATTCTTATTTATATTTATTTTATTATTTTTATTCATTTTCTTTTACACTTATCTTCTCATCTATTTTTATTTAATAATTTTTTTATTTTATTTATTTTTTTTTTTTTAGTTTTAATTATTTTTATTTATCTTTATTTGTTTTTATTTATTTTTATTTATTTTTGTTTATTTTTATTTATTCCTATTTATTTTTATTTACTTATTTTCATTTTTTTTTTAATTTACCTATTTGTATTTATTAATTATTTATATTTATTTAGTTCTTTTTTGTTTGTTTCTATTTTTATTTATTTAATGGAACTTTAACTGGGGACCAAACTATCGGAATGTCGTTTTTATTAGTTTACTTCAATAGTTAATTTATCATATAAATTCGTATAATATATTGAAAATTTTTAAATTAAAATTGTTATAACTCAAAAAAAATTTTTTTTTCTTAAAAGAAATTAATAATTTTCTGAGTAAATAATGAAAAGAAACTACAAAGTCATTGAATTTTCAGCTTGCTATGATTTTTCCAAGTCATATATATCTCCTCTTAATTTCTAACCACCCTAACTCTGTCAGTTTTAATAATAGCAAAAAATGTTAAATATCATTTTTATGTAAAACTTTATGATTTACAATTTTTATTAAAAACTTTTTTTATAGCACCTTAATAACCTTAAAAAAACACTTTATTTTCTTGTTTTTTGACATTTGCCGGTGCCTGAAAATTACATATCATTTTCAAATACTCTAAAGTGACTTATATCAAAAGTTCCTGTATTTCCTCCAAAATTTTGATTTAAAGGTTTATTTAATATATGGCCTAAATTATAGAGAATAACATCACAAACAACTTTTTTTGGTAATTTTTTTTTTCTATAATCATAAATAATATATTTATCTTAAAGTAGAAAAAGGGTTCTATTAAAAATACTGTCAGCCATACATATCAGCCATATTTGGATAATCAACCCCCGGGCAGTCGTATTTTTCTATCAATAATTATAATTGTATTTTGATTCAAAAATAAACATGTGCAGAAATCATATGATCAGATCTTAGACTATAATTATTATTGATGCATTAAAAATTCACATATATCTTCAAAAATATTTAATATAGAGTAGAACAAAAAAAAAACTTACTTCTCTTGCAAGGAGCCACCAGAGTAACCCAATGCTGTGTGGCGATTTATTATTTCCAGGGATGGAAATATCCACAAATCTCAGAGGAGAATCAGTATTACATAAGGCGATAACAGGAATGTTGACGTAAGATGCTTCTGTAATAGGTTGGTGATCAAAAGAAGGGTCAGTAACAATCAAAAGACGGGGTTCTCTGAAGGCGGCTTGGATCTGATTAGTAAAAGCACCTGTAAATAGAAAAAAATCGTAATAATAGTACCTACTAAAATAATAAATTTATTACTGTAATGATTTAAGTCAGTTTTAAAGAGTAAAATCATTTTTCATAGGTTCCTTAGTGTTATCATCATGAACATATCATTTAATTGGTCTATTTCTACTTCAGTGCAATTACTAAGTTTTAATAAAGTAATATTTACCAGGAGTAAATCTTCCTGCAATTGGAGTTGCACCAGTGTGTGCTGCAAACTTGAGAACAGCTCTCTGTCCATATGGTCTAGATGAAATAACGAATACTTCACCTGGATGTTCAATAGCTACAATAGCACGAGCTGCTAATAGAAGTTTTTCCCAAGTTTTACGAAGGTTTACAATGTAAATACCATCAGGACGTCTCTTGTAAACGTATTGTTCCATTTGAAAATCAACATTTGTTGTTCCAAGGTGAGTTCCAGCAGCCAACATCTTGGTAACATCATCTTCTTTGAGGCTTAAGGCCTCTATTCCTCCCGACATCTTTACGTTTTGAATGAGTTACGACAAACCTACAAAGTGTGATTAAAATATCATTTGTGAAAAAATAAACTATGAAAAACCTTATAAACTATTTCTATTAAACATTCAAGCAAACTAATAGTACTTAAAAGTATTTAGAATAGGTCAGAAGAATGATGCAAATAACTCCTTTGAAAATAACATTGCAATCACACCATTATGCTATGCTCGAAACATAAAACTAATTAGGGAGATTATTTCATACATTGCAAATTTTGTCAATTTTACTTAAATCATCATTAATATACATTTGAAATAGGTTCCTAAATACAAATTTTCATGTTTTAGATTTACGAACGTAAACAAGAAACATCATGCATTTCATTATTTAAAAATAAAAATAAGTCGTAGAAAATCATAATTTTGATAAAATAACCATAAAACTGCATTATAAGAAGTAAACTCTTTTATACAAATAAATACTAAATACAAAATAATTTAAGATTATTAATATTTTTTAAGATCAAACTTACGTGAGAAGATGCCACAGGGATTTCCGCAGAGAAAAGAGCGTATGACATGTGTCAGTGTAATGACATCTTTCAAGTTCAATTTTTAATCTTATCAGAGTAGGTTCGAAACTTTGGGTACGTTCGCTGTTGGTGGCCACCATGCCAATTATTTTCAGAAATTGTTTTTAAAAATGAGTTCAGAGTACGGTAAAGAATAGTTCATTTTACTTTTAATGCATAATATTTTAATAAGAAATATTTAACACAAATATTTAAAAGTTATGGACTTTCCACCATTTTTTATAGTACTAAAAAGCTAAAATGCAAAAAATACTTTTTTATTATTGTCCTAATTATTTCAGGAAACTTGTGTTAAGATTTAAAAATATACTGTCGTTGATGTGGCGCCAATTTGTAACCGTGCTAATTCGAGACATACGTTTTATTAAACTCATCGCGTTACGTATTTGTTGACTAAAGGTGAGATTACAGAACGTCTGCAACTTTGCAGATCTGCAAATATGGCAGCAACTTTACAGATCTGCAAATAAGGCGGGCTTATAGATGCAAGTATCAAGTTTTCGTATTCAAAAAATATCTACAAATTCGCAATAAACCACAATAAATTTTGCTAATTTTCAAATATTTTTTGGAATACGAAAATTTGATACTACTACTACTACTACTACTCACCCTAAGGGTGAGATTACAGAACGTCTGCAACTTTGCAGATCTGCAAATATGGCGGAATTACAAATGCAAGTATTCCAAAAAATATCTGCAAATTCGCAATATTTATTGTGGTTTATTACCCCCAACAACACTAAACCCAAATTTGGAATACGAAAACTTGATACATGCATGTGTAAATCAGTCATATTTGCAGATTTGCAAAGTTGCCGCCATTTTTGCAGGTCTGCAAAGTTGCAGACGTTCTGTAATCTCACCCTTTTCAACAAATACGTAACATGATGAGTTTAATAAAACGTATGTCTCGAATTAGCACGGTTACAAATTGACGCCACATCAACGACAGTAAATTTTTAAATCTTAACACAAGTTTCCTGAAATAATTAGGACAAAAATAAAAAAGTATATTCTGCGTTTTAGCTGTTTAGTACTATAAAAAATGGTGGAAAATCCATAACTTTTAAAATATTTGTTAAATATTTCTTATTAAAATATTATGCATTAAAAGTAAAATAAACTATTCTTTACCGTACCCATTTTTAAGGCTGTATGTCACGATACTAAATTAAGTACTAAACTTAGCACTAAATTAAGGCCCGTATTTATAAACAGAACTTACTTGAGTCGGACTTGGATAAGTCGTCCTTGAACGAAAATCAAAGTTCGGTTATATCGCGTGAACTTAAAGATGGGAAGTAACAAATCCGTAAATGTACATAACTGTTACAGATTTGCTAATATCCATCTCTAAATTCCAATGTAACACCGGAACCACCTGGAACTTTAGAGACGTTGTAACCGAACTTCGATTTTAGTTCAAGGACGACTTACCCAAGTCCGACTCAGCTGAGTTTTGTTTATAAATACGGGCCTTTGTCATTAATTTAGTACTAAATTTAGAACTAAAAATATTTTTTTCCGTTTGCAACGATACCAATTTTTAGTATTAGGCATTCCAAACAAATGAATTACCAGTGGGCAGGTTTGGTATATCTAAGGGTGGCGACATATGGTGTATTCTATCTACTTTACGAAAAATCATGAATAATGGATTACATTTAAATATTTTATGTCAAACACAATAAAAATAATATTTAAAAAACCCATCTATACATTTCTTCATAAATTGGCAGGCTTGGCGAGTACTACTTCGAATAAAAATAGCGTCCAAGTTGCAAGACTATGTCGCTACCCCCTTAAATATACAAGAATTTCCCACTGGCACCTATTGTTTGACAGGTCGTTGGAATGCCTAATTGAATTAACTATAGGCGCACGCGCATTGACATAGATTGACATACTAGGTCTTTTCCTTTGCATCGAAAGTGTAGCACTGAGCTACGTCACTTCTGAAAATATCGTTCCATCCATACAATTTGTATATATGGAACGATATTTTCAGAATTGGTGTAGCTCAGTGCTACACTTTCGATGCAAAGGAAAAGACCTATTTTGTATAAATGGAACGATATTTTCAGAAGTGGTGTAGCTCAGTGCTACACTTTCGATGCAAAGGAAAAGACCTATTAATACGTGACATTAGACATTAGAACAATGAACTGGAGTGGGGTAGAATGATTGTCAATAGGCTTCAGATGCGACTCTATGGGCGAAGACAGGTTATTTTTCATCTCACTCGGGAGTATTTATAACAACCATTTTCTATTTCACTTTGTTATTGTCTGATCCACCAGCTTGTGGATTCAACAATAACAATGTGAAACAGAAAATTGTTATTATATATACTCCCGAGTGAGATGAGAAATAAAAATGGCTGCGCCCATAGAGTCGCACCTTGTTCTACTGATACAATATGCACATTGGCTTTCTACCCCACTCCAGTTCATTGCTTGAACTCTGTCAATGTCATTTGAGAAGTGTTCTGTGGTCATCTATCATTGGCTGCGTTCATCCGCGCCACATGCTACCTGATCGATCTGGTAGCGCTCTCGAGTGGCACGTATGAACGGTGTATTTTGACATTTCGCTCAAGGAGCAGCCGCCATTAAAAGTAGCGCATTTTATTTACGTCTGATCGGTGATCACTGATCTGTCTTACGCACTTACGTCCACGGTTTGCTTGGTGACTAGTAGGGTTATATTAGCATATTAGCAATTGAAAAATACTACTTTTGTAGCGCTCCTTGAAATGGCGCGGATGAACGCAGCCATTCTGTGAATGTCATACACATAAGGTTCTTTCGTTCGCTATTGGTGTAGTGTCCACCAGTGTAAATTACACCAGTTACACCACCTTATTTACCTTAATTTACTTCCTCCTTATTCCTTATACACATCGTCGAGTGTAATTCACTCCTGCTAAATAGCTGGGGACCTATTTTCAAACCGTGTGAGTACTCATTTCTCTCAAGATTCTCATCAGAAATGTCATACGTCAATGTGGAAACGCTGTTTTTAAAGGCCTCGAGGATTAAAATTCTTAGGAGGATATTAATTATCTCTAAATAAACCGTGAGAAACAATCAGTGAGTTCACACTGGCCCTTAGGACCCTAAAAATAGTGTTTTACGTTGACGTATGACATTTCTCTCGAGAGAAATGAATTCTCTCGACTTTGAAAATAGCACCCCTGGTGGAGAAAATATCCACCAGTGTACACCACATCGCCGACAGGAAGGTATAGTGGGTTTTACACCGGGCCAAACGAAAGGTATGGGTGTGGGTTGGTGTAGTTCATTACTACACCAGTGGGACGAACGAAAGAACCTATACACACAGAAAAACTACACATGTCAATCATCAGGGGGCCTATTCTCGAGCTGTGTGAATTAGGCATTCCAACGACCTGTCAAACAATAGGTGCCAGTGGGAAATTCTTGTATATCTAAGGGGGTAGCGACATAGTCTTGCAACTTGGACGCTATTTTTATTCAAAGTAGTAGTCGCCAAGCCTGCCAATTTATGAAGAAATGTATAGGTGGGTTTTTTAAATATTATTTTTATTGTGTTTGACATAAAATATTTAAATGTAATCCATTATTCATGATTTTACGTAAAGTAGATAGAATACACCATATGTCGCCACCCTTAGATATACCAAACCTGCCCACTGGTAATTCATTTGTTTGGAATGCCTAATTGTTCACTCGTTTGATCATTCACATGAAAAGTGCACAAATCATATTCTTGGTAAATCGACGAATGTTCACTTCACATGAAATATTGGCTGCGTTCATCCGCGCCATTTCAAGGAGCGCTACAAAAGTAGCGATCACTTACGCTACCTGATCGATCTTTATGCACGGATGAACCATGTTTAAAAGTGACATTTGATTTTGGTTTATTCATTTTACTTTTGAGTTGAATGTCTCTGGTTGAAGATTTGTTTGTTTATTTTTCAATTGCTAATATGCTAATATAACCCTACTAGTCACCAAGCAAACCGTGGACGTAAGTGCATAAGACAGATCAGTGATCACCGATCAGACGTAAATAAAATGCGCTACTTTTAATGGCGGCCGCTCCTTGAGCGAAATGTAAAAATACACCGTTCATACGTGCCACTCGAGAGCGCTACCAGATCGATCAGGTAGCATGTGGCGCGGATGAACGCAGCCATTGTGTGACAAGTTCACATGGGTTTTATCATGTGTATGTTGGATATTTAGAAGGCGGTAAACAGAACATCTCGTGCCATGACGTCACTTGTCAAAATGTCTTGTCCTTGTCTCCAGGAAATAAACTTAACCTCAAACTTATTTGCTTGATGCTTGAGTTTAGTGTTTTTTCTGTTCTATTGCTCTGGTTTTATTTTTTATTGTTATTAATATTCGATTGTATTTCAAGAAGAAAAAAAATGGGTGTGTTTTGTTTTGAATGCGAGAAAGTATTCTCCAGCCAGTCAACTTTTAATCGACACAACAGGAATGTACATAAACAAATTCGACGTAATTATATCGAATATACAGTGCCCAAAAAGTACTCCTGTCTAGAGTGTGAATTATATTTCAACTTTAACAACGACTTACGTTTGCATTTGAAGGAAAGACATGATCATATCACGGAATTGATGAATTTGGAATTTAAAAACATTTCAGGTATCTAATAAAATAGTTATTAATCTTTGAATAGTTCAGTAGGAAATTGCAAGTTTTGTTTCAGATTTTAGTGCTTGGCTTGCCCAGGAGGAAAAGCAAAATGATGTTCAGTATTGCAAAGTGAGGGGAATAAATCATGTTAATCAAACAGAAAGATTTTATTTTGAATGTGTTAGGTCCTCCAGGCCGTATTTACTGAAGGAAAATCGTAAAAGAGCACTTAAGTCTCAAGGTTCACGGAAACTGTCTTATTCCTGTACTAGCCAGATAATAGTAAAAAAAAATGAAAATGGCATGTGTGAAGTTTCCTATTTTAAAACACATTATGGCCATGGTCAAGAAATTCAACATTTATTCTTATCCCAAGAAGAGAAAGATACTGTAGCCTCGAAACTTATTTTGGGGGTTCCACCGAAAAGGTAAATATATATAATATTAATTTGCTTTAAAACAATTATGTTGAATTCATTGTTGTATTATAATTATTGTGTATAATTTTTTATAGCATATAAATAATTACTGAGAACAAAAAACATCCATGTGTAAGTTTTTAAATAACTTAATAAGTTTTAAATAAGTATTGGTGTACATAGTGTTACCCCACTTGTTTTTTATATTTTGTAAAATAGTTTAAAATCAATATTTTATTTTAAAATTAATTGTTGGTGATGGATTTTACAATATATATTTGGTGATGGGGGTTGAAAATTGATGTGGTATGTCTTCTGGTGTGGTCATCTGTCTGGAATTTCTTTTAAACATAGTAACTATAGTAAGAGATAAAGGGTGGTCCTTAGTGTTCCATTGCATTGGGGTTAAGGTGAATTTTACTAGGTATTACTGGTCCATTGCATAGGGGTTGGGGGAATTTTACTAGGTGTTACTGGTTTAAATAATTTAAAGATACAGGTTAAATTATAAGAGTGTCTATTGTACTATTGTATTCATAAAAAAGTATAAAGCATTAAAAAAATAAACAATCGTTCTCATATAATATACATGATGACGATAGTACCTCTTTCTATTCAGTGTTACAAAAAGTGTTAGTCTGACTACACAACTAGTATATATTATACACTACATATTTACTAATACCAACCCTTTTTAATTTTAAGAATTCTCGAAAATGTTCGGAGCAATATAAGCACGGAATTGAAGAGATTTGACTTGACTACTCGTGAGGATATCAAGAATATTAAAAAATCTTATGGTATCGACTTGAAGGATGGGTGTAGACACAAAGACGACGCAACAAGTGTTAATATGTGGGTTTCAGAGTGTCTATCATCTGAAGAATCGTCCTCGATATTGTTTTATAAACGACAGGGTGAAAAAGTAGATGATTATCCCGAAATAACAGAGGCAGATTTTTGCCTTATATTCATGAATGGAGTTCAAAAGGATATTTTAAAAAAGTTTGGAAATAGCTTAATAGCAATTGATGGGACACACGGACTTAATTCATATGATTTTGAACTGACAACCCTATTAGTGAAAGATGAATTTGGTAATGGATTCCCAACCACTTTTATGTTTTCAAATAGAAAAGATACTTTTATTTATAAATTATTATTTGAAAAAATTAAAGAGTGTCTTGGAGTTATTACTACAAAAGTGTTTATGTCTGACATTACAAATACATTTATCAATGCCTGGTGTAGTGTAATGGAACCTCCATTACATCGTCTATTGTGCTCTTGGCATGTGGATAGAGCCTGGCAAGTTAATCTTGGCAAAATTAATGATCCTGATAAAAAGTCATACACTTACAAAATGATAAAAGAACTGCAGTATACTTTAGACCAGGATACCTTTTTGAAAAGTGTAAATAGTTTTTTAGATAAAATTTTAAATGACCCAGATACTTATAATTTCGGAATATATTTTCAACAAAATTATGCTAATAATTGTAATGAATGGGCCTATTGTTATAGAAAGGGTTGTGGTGTGAATACCAACATGAGTATTGAAAACTTTCACAGGGTTTTAAAATACTGTTATTTAGATGGTAAAAAAATCAAAAGATTAGATAAGAGTATTCACCAGTTGTTAACATTTTTAAGAGACAAGACTGTCGAAAGAATTATAAAATTAAAGAAAGGTAAATCTGTTGAAAGTCATATCATTTCTAGACATCAATCTGCATTAGTAAGTGATTTCACAATGTCTCAAAATAATGATGTTTTAATATTAAAATGCCAAAGCAATGGTGAATACATTGTAGAAAAAAAAAATATTGTTTGTTGCTGCTCTATTAAATGTACCTATTGTAATATATGTATACATTCATATACATGTAGCTGTACTGATTTTTTAATAAGAAGTACAATTTGTAAACATATTCATTTTGTGGCATTACAAGGTACTGAAAAACCAAGTTGTTCATCACAGCCTGTAGATGTATCAGGAGAAGTACAAGAGCTAATTTCTCATATATCTAATAAATCAGATAATAATAATTTAAAAGAGCAAATTAGAACCAAATTACATAGTGTTTTACAGACCATAAGTTCTGAAGAATTATCCAAAGAACAACTGACATCAATTCTTCATCATGTAACGACTGCATCAGCTATCGGTAATATTCCTTTAAATAAATTTAATGTAGACAGTTCAGACATAAAAAAAGAACCAGGAAACAAGAACATTTTAAAACAAAAAACATTCTTTTCAACAAAAAAACAAAAAACTAAAAATGCTCACATAAGCAAAAGCACACTAAAAGAAAAAGGTATTATAAATGAAATGCTTAATAATGATATTATAGTATCTCGTAATCCTAAAAACGATCATCAGTATACATAAGAAACCTCAGCTAGTGTCTTAATTTTCTTTTATTTGAATAAATGTAACAATATCACAAACGCATGTTTTTTTTTCATATTCCATAAAAATATTCCTCAAAAATATAATAGTATATATATTATGCAACGATCATGTATTAATAGCCATTACATGAGAGTTGAATACACTATTTTTTCTACAACCAAAAAACTATTTCAATTCAAAAACATTGCTTTATTTTTTAATACTTTTTTATACAAACAATAAGAAATAAAATATGAAAGAAAAGTAAGTTCTTTGACTTAATTTTTAGTCCTTGACAATAACCAATGTAATAACTATGATGACACATTTTTGGCCTTTTCAGCGATTTCAGATGGTGTACATGAAAACTGTTCGTCGCTCGACATTTTTTTAAAAATAAGTGAGAGGTACCTATCTACATTTTTGACTACCGAAAAGATTGAAACTGTCATAAAACATGAACCTCGTAGAAACTGTCGAACATTCTACAGAAAATATTGAGTCTGCCTACTTAGTTATTTAAAAATCTAGATTTCTATTGATCAATTTTTCAGTTTCATAATATTAGCATTTAACAACTTATAGTAAAGGAGTAGAAAAAACTATTTGTATTTCCATATTACGTTTCTGCACCTCTTATTCCTAGGTGACGGTATAATTTTCTTAAGTGGGCAAAAAGAACTTATGACTCCTTTAATATTTCTATATAGGTACATAAAGTATTTTGTCATTACTGAACTTATTTTAAATTTCACTTATAACAATTTGCAAATTGTCAACTGTAAAAACATTCCCCAAAATATCCTTTATAGGCACTGCATAATAATGAATTTAATTTAATATTGTGTAATTATAGGAATGCTAGTGCTAGTGAACATTTGATTGATTGGGGTTTTCTAGAACACAATAATAATAGCCGAGCCAGGACACTGTGAGGCCTGGAAAACCACTTTACTGCCGAGGTTTACATACTATTTTTATCCTGATCCAACAGAAAACTTTATCCTACACTAAAATAAAAATATATTATGTTCCACAAAAAAAATTGAATTAAGTGTAAAAAGAAAGGTTAAAATCATAACATAAAATCAATTAGCAGCACGTCCGCGCATGTCCCATTATGAGTGACGTCACGGCACGAGATGTTCTGTTTACCGCCTTCTGGATATTTTGAGTGAAAACCTTTTTTTAAAGGTTATGTCGACTCGACTGTCATCTGAACGGCAAGTTTTGTTTTCAATAGTTGGAAGTTGAATTTTTAATTAAAAATCGTTACAAACGTTTAAAGTAGGTAGCGTAGGTAGTTCAAGAGATGGAAGAAGATGAGCTTGCAGTTCTTTTTGCAATAAATGACTTGCAAGAGTTAGAAGACGCTCTTCAGAATCCTCGAAGGTTCTTAAGAGGTGGTAAGCCATTTCTGGAACTAAGTAATAGGCAATTCATTAAATATTTCAGGTAAGAACCTTTTCAGTTCCAACATAAACTTGATGAACTAAACTAGGAATTTTTGGTCCTAAAACGAGTGAAGTAATAGGCATACATACTTTTCTTAAAATACAATTTCAAAAATATTGTAGTCTTTTCTATTAGCTAAGGGGTAATAGAAATTTACTTAACAAAAATAAAAAAAATAAACTTTATTAATCATTAATAGTGGTTAGTTGTTGAACAGCGAATAATGAATTACCGCATCTATTCTTTTTCTTTATTCTTAAAAACAGTTTCTGTCCACTCATCAAAATATTAGTTTCACTTGTAGAGATATATATATATATATATAAGAGCATGAGAATAAAATATTTTTTATTATAGGTTAAGTAAGGAGTTGGCAAGGGCATTAATACAATTAGTGACACCCTTTATTACTCCACCAACTAGACCCACTGCTTTGTCAGTAGAAGTAAAAGTTTTAGTAGCTTTAAAATTTTATGGTTATGGAAGCTACCAGGAAATCACTGGAACAAATATGTATACTGGGGTCAGCCAATCAAGTGTAAGTAGGGCTATTGAAGAAGTGACCAGTGCACTAAATAGGCCTGAAATATTTAATGAGTGGATAAAATTCCCATCTAATTTAGAGTAGCTGCATGCAATTAGAGCTAGGTAAATTTTTGAAATATATATTTATACATATATAAGAACATTAAATTAGTAATTCTTTATAACTTTAATTTGAATACAAATATAGATATTTTTAGAATGTACAGAAAATTTAGTATGCCAGGTGCCATAGGTTGTATCGATTGTACCCATGTTGCAATTGTGCCTCCAAGAGGTGATGATGATCACCCAGAAAACATATATGTCAATAGAAAAGCGTATCATTCAATAAATGTACAATTGGTAAGTTTGTAAAATAACAAAAACTAAAATATCCTTAATTACAATCTCAACTGATTAGTTCAATTAGTAGATAAAACCTAATGTGAAATTCATTGTTTCTTAATGTTTCATGTCTGTTCAGCATTATGAAGTATATTACATTTTTTTAGACTTGTGATGAAAATTTGAAAATAATACATGTAAATTCAAGATTCCCTGGTAGCACACATGACGCCCATATATGGCGAAATTCTAATTTATCTACAATTATGGAAAGAATATATAGAACATATCCAGGGAACAATTTCTTCTTGTTAGGTGATGCAGGTAAAATGTTTATTATTTGTAGACTAAGTTTTTAGTAAATTTTATTTTATAAAACTAAACTGTAGGTACTTACTTTTCAGGTTATCCCTTAAGACCTTGGTTATTGACACCACTAAGGGTAGTTCCAGAACCAGGGACACCAGAAGAAAGATTTCAAAATGTGCATAAGAGAGCAAGAAATGCCATTGAACGTTTGAATGGCGTTTTGAAATGTAGATTTAGATGTCTTTTAAAAGACCGAGTACTTCATTACCATCCGATAAAGGCATCGCAAATCATAAATGCTTGTTGTGTATTACACAACATGTGCATTACTGAAAATATTCCCATGCCAGAAATCGAAGAAAATATGGTTGAAGGTTTAAATGTTGATGTAGTGATTATTGATGAAGCAAATGATAGAAACAATGATTTAGTTCAAGGGAGAATGTTACAAACACATTTAATTAACAATCATTTCAGAAACAACTAATACTTTTTGTTTATTATTTCATATTTTTAATGTTAAATGAAAATGAAATATATGTTTTGATGCAAACATGTTTATTTAATTTTATATATATGTAAACGCTTTCCAATACGCTTTGCTAACGTCAAAGAGAAAATGACGGAGTTAGCATATTAGTGTAAATGAAACTATTTATATATCAATATTGCCTTAGACAGTCCGGTTACATGGTAACCTTGGCCAGGCCATCTAAACTAGCCACATTTATATAATCCGCTTCCTGCTCACAATAATACTAAACTCTAGTTTTTAGTTTGAAATTAGCAAAGCGTTCTATAGCTGACACTGTTTAAGGGAGCTCCTACAGCTGTAGCTGCCTTCCCTCTCTCAGCCTGAAATTCCATTCTTCCAAATATTCTTCCATTTATTTCATTGCAGGTATAAATTTGTTAAATAATAAATAAAATATAAGGTGTCTACTAATGACAGTATACCCTTTAAATAAACTCACATTTTATACATATTTACTTACTGAATTCCTTAAAAGAGAGAATAAACTCTGAATCCATCTTGGTGTCTGACTAGGGAAGAACAATTTAATTATTTTGAATGGTTAAAATGTCAAAAATAGGTGTACACCTTATATTTTAGAAAATAAAAAACACTTTTTAAGAAATACAACAAAAAATAAACGTTTATTTGAAACAAAGCACATAAACTAAAGGACTAACTACACAAAAAAAAATAAGTACGACAAGTTTATAGAAGCAAAAATTGGAAATTACCCTTTATATCTACATAATTTAAAGAGCTACAGCTGGTTGCAAAAACGATCATTAAAATTTATTGACCCGATAAACTGACCGCTTTTGAGAATATGATGTGTCTTAATGACATGACCTTCGAATTACTCAGTCTAAACAGCTGTCAAAATTTATTGGGCCCATAAATTTTAATGATCCTTCTAGCAACTAGTTTTATTTATGGACTGTATAGGGTGTCAATTTTTTAGAATGTCATCATACCTACATTATCATCTACCGTACAGGGTGTCCCAAATTGGTATGTTTTGCAGGGTGTAGCAAAAACTAGAGGATTTAGAAAAAAAGTAGTTAAGATGTCATGACTTCTTTTTTTGTTAAAGTAACGATTGCCCAATCAAACTTTCAATAGGTCCCTTTATTTGCGAGATACAGGGCGACTATTGGAAACTGACAAAAACCACAAGGTTCTATAACCTCTTTATTAAGAAAAATATTAAAAAACTTCATGGGAACTTTTGATAGATACCTATATTATAAAAGGAGTCAGTGGCGTACAACATTTTTTTTTTTTTAGGGGATCGCACTATGGAAATATAATACAAACTTATGTTTTTTTTAAATGGGACACCCTGTATATTTTGACATATTTCACCTGATAAAATATATTACATATATATTTTCAGTGGTAGGAGCTACATTATGCGACCCCTAAAAAAAATTGTACTCCACTGACCTCTTTCATAATATATCTATCAAAAGGTTTTTAATATTTTCAGTCAGTGGCGTAAACATTTTTTTTTAGGGGGTCGTACTATGGAAATATAATGTAGCTCCTACCACTGAAAATATATATGTGATATATTATATTAGGTGAAAGATAATTATAAATGGAAGCGAAATATGCCAAAATATACAGGGTGTCCCATTAAAAAAAAACATAAGTTTGTATTATATTTCCATAGTGCGATCCCCTAAAAAAATTTTTGTCGCCACTGATTTCTTTTATAATAGATCTATCAAAGTTCCCACAAAGTTTTTTAATATTTTTCTTAATAAAGAAGTTATAGAGTCTTGTGGTTTTTGACAGTTTCCAATAATCGCCCTCTATCTCGCAAATGAAGGGACCTATTGAAGGTTTGATTAGGCAATCGTTACTTTATTAAAAAAAGAAGTCACGACACCTTAACTCCTTTTTTAGGGTTCCGTACCTGAAAGGTAACTAAAGGAACTCTATTAATATGACTCCGATGTCCGTCTGTCAGCGACCTCTAGCTCGTGAACCGTACTTGTTAGAGAGTTGAAATTTTGACAGAATGTGCATTTCTGTTGCCGCTATAACAACAAATAATAAAAATTAAAATAAATTTAAAAGGGGGGCTTAAAAAGGGGGGATTCCCTACTAGAAACGTGTTTTCTTACTTGTTTCTTTTACAAAAGTATTTAAAAAGTACCTACATAGTATATGACTATAAAAAGGTGGAATGGGGTTGCCCCACAGTACTTAGGCCTTACTAGGACCATTGTGCATCCTCCCTAATTAGAATTAATTTGTACAAAAGTACCTGCATAGTATGGGTATATAAGGAGAGATAGTGTAATTAGTTGCCCTATAGTACTTAGGCCTTACTAGGACCATTGTGCATCCTCCCTCTGCTGTCTCTCCGTCTGTCTGTCAGCGAAATGTATCTCATGAACCGTACTAGGTAGAGTTGAAATTTTCACAGAATGTAAATTTCTGTTGCCGCTATAACAACAAATAATCAAAATAAATGAGAAAGGGAGGCTTAAAAGGGGGGCTTCCCTACTAGAAACGTGTTTTCTTACTTGTTTCTTTTACAAAAGTATTTTAAAAGTACCTACATAGTATCTGTCTGTAAGGAGAAGGGGGTTGCCCTGCAGTACTTAGGCCTCACTAAGGCCATTGTGCATCCTTCCTACATAGTAATAACTTGTGAAAAAGTACCTATATCTGTCTGTTAGAAGGGGAAAGGTGGGTTGCCCTACATTACTTAGGCCTAACTAGGACCACTGTGCATCCTCCTTACATAGTATTAACTTGTACCATCGTACGGAACCCTTTATGTGCGAGTCCGACTCGTACTTGGCCGGTTTTATTTCTATCTCCTGCAGTTTTCGCTACACCTTGCAAAACATACCAATTTGGGACACCCTGTACGGTAGATGATAATGTAGGTATGATGACATTCTAAAAAATTGAATATACTAGAATACTAGGTTCTTTTTCCTGTCGCTTCTTGTCATATGCTTATCCCTTGACGAGCCCTTGATTAAACTAACAAATAAGATTTAAACTCTTGAGAAATACTAGGAACATTTTTGATAATCACTTTCCTACTCTAATTTTAATAGGATTTTAAACATTCTAGTTACTTCTGGTATTTCGCAAAAGAATCCTTAAAGCAGTTAAAATCTTTTTTTGATTTTCATTGTTTTCTTTCATCAAATTAAGTTTTCTTTTGCAATATACTTTTCTGAACTGCATGAATTTTATTTTGTTTCCATAATAATTTGCCATAATATCTTTTTTTTCATCAATGGAGTTTACCAAATTTTGATTTAATTTAAGTGCTGTTATGTGACGTCTGCTGGCAGTTACCCTTTTTCCTCTAAGAGGAGTTGTAGTTTTATTTATAGCTGATGTAGTTTCAGCTGGCTCACTCAATGCATATCCATGTTCTTCCTATAAAGTTATTTTTAATACATGAAATTAAGACAAAAGTTTAGTAGCATACCTGATTTCCAATGTTTAAACTGTTTATTTCACTGCTTGTTGATGGCTTGTTGATGTCCATAAGATTTAAATTGTTCTGAAATTACAGTCATAATTAGTATAAATTGAGGTATAAATATACCTAATGAATATGTTGGACTGCATTACATACCTCAAAATCAAAAGGTACAACAGTTTCTTCAATATTTTCATGTCCATATGTTGAGCTAGGTGTTATTAATTCAAGAATTACATTTTCATTTTGCGTCATTTCGTTTGGTGGCTCACCACCTCCTGTTTGTCTCATTTTTTTTTTTGTATCGGAAGCCTTTTTTTTTGTTATTCGTTTCAAATCAGCCCAGGTCTAAAACGTTAAAAAAATATAAGGTTCAATTACTTTTCTGTGACTGATAAATAAGATTCACCTTTCCATCGAGGTTCACTAATTAGGTAAAAATGGCTCAATGAAGCAAAATATTTTATTAGAGCATATTAAATATTAAAAACGTAAGCTACTGTGTGAAGAAAACTTTTTTTTAAACTTACTCTTCTCCATTGTTTCCACCCCTTTTTGGCACCACCTGGAATTGAGTTTAAATTTTCACTTAATCGGATCCATAAATTTTGGGCTTCCTTATGAGTAAAAGAATCACTGAATTTACTAGAACATAGTTGACTATGATCTTTTAAATATTCCGTCAGTACAGTTTTTTGGAATTCGGTAACTGCACCAGCCCTGTTTCCACTCATTTCAAAGATTTTGTTTTATAATTTGCTATAAAATTAAAACTTTGTGGATGCAACATGTAAATATTTGAGGTTAATTTCTATCTAATTTCGTAATTTCTACAAAATAGTTCAAAAGTGACATAAAACGTAGATCAGATACATCATATAAATTTGGCAACGTTGGTCTGAATTAACGTGAATTCACTTTCCCCGAGAATTCAACATTTTTATGTGTTGTGTGATGCGGTTATTCGCTTCACATATCTATGCCATTGAAATTCGTGTGAAGTCGAGAATAGACCCCCTGTGTCAATCATGTCATAAAAGATAACCTTAATTTTTTAATTAAATTATTTAAAAGATATGAGAAATTATTTTATTTTGTTACCAAAATAATGTAAGTTATTTTATCATATTAAAAGAATGTTTTTCAACAATCAGAGTATTTTATTATTATTGTATACGTTTTGTATTTTCCTCTTTGGGTGTTTCATACGCTATTTGGAATATTCAGACTTTTTCCTATGTTATAATTGTCAAGAAGTAGATAGTCCTGAAACTTTATTTGATTATATTGTAGGTAAGTTGAAATTATTTAGATTAAACACTATCTTACTTTCAAACAATTTTAAGTCGGTTGCGGTTCAGCTGGTTCTATTGTGGCTAGAAGACTCGCAGAGAATAAAAAAATTAGAGTTTTATTATTGGAAGCGGGCAATCATGGAAATAGCCTTCTTGACATACCTTCATTTGGATTACTGCTGCAACAAACGCCTTTTGATTGGCAATATACATCTGTACCGCAAAAACGAAGTTGTTTATCTTTGCATAATAATGTAAGTACTAGTATTCAAATTACAAATATCTTTTTGAATTTTTTAATATATATATTTTATGGATATCTAGTTACTATTACTAGGTATTAAGGTAGGTGTTATTTTACTATACTGAACATTACATTACTAAGTAATTCTATTCAAAAAGACGTATTCTTATACAACTTATTTATTTATTTACGGGAAAACCCCATTTTACAATAAAAAATATATGTTATATGCACAAATACAAAATAAAAAATAACATCAAAAATTGTATCATGTAAAACATTTGATTAAAAAGGCAGATAATAACAGTACTTTCAAGTACATTAAGAAAGTGGTTAGCAATACTTCTTTTAAATGAGGGACATGAGGAACCAAAAAAAAGTCTATTTCTATACTGTTAGCACTCCTAACCAATCGTGTTGATGGACTATAAAAGCCGTAATTTTGTCTATGGTGTCTAATAAAAAAAGTTTCATTAGCTCTGGTTGCACTATTAATTTTAAGACCAATTTTTAATAAAATATCAGGAGAATATATTGACCCAGACAAAAGTTTGAATAGGAAGCATAGATCTAATTGAGTTCTCCTGTTCTGCAAAGTTGTGATTTCTAATCTGGAACATAGGTTAGCATAATCATAATTATTTATAGGCACTGCTAATTTATATGTTGAGCATCTCAGAAACTTATGTTGAACCGTTTCAAGTCTATTAATGTGAATGCAAAAATAAGGGTTCCAGACAACAGCTGCATATTCCATATTAGAACGAACAAGAGTGCAGTAAAGAATTTTAAAAGAATTTATTGAGAGACCATTAGAGATTCTTTGTATATAACCCAACAACTTTCTGGCTTTTAATGATATCATTGTAATGTGTTCTGAAAAAGTAAGTTTTTCATCAAACATTATGCCAAGGTCCTTTATTTGGGTCACCAATTCAAGATCTAATGAATTGATAAAATAAGTATAGTCTATATTAGTATGACATTTACTTAAATTCAAATTCATACAATTTACATTACACCACAATGCTAGGTTGTTAATAAATTAATATTAATAGTCTGAACACCCTGATATCCTGTTTCATTATTTGACCAGCTTACTGTAAGGGCTATGGATGGCAATCATTTTTTACTTAGAGAAAAGAATAGATTGAGTAATTTTTAACATAATATTCTGTTCACTTTTAGATGCCAAAGAAGGCAGCAAAGCACCTCGGGAATTTTGAGTTGAAACATATGCCACATTTTTAGGCTATTTTAAGGCTATTTTTATACCCTATTCAAAAATTTTATGCTCCTCGTTTTTTGCAAAAATCAAGGTGCTCTGCTAGCTTCGAACAAAGTCAGCAAATACCTCAGTTTTTTAAAGCTTTTTTCCAAAACCGACACCATATTTTTAGGCTCTTAAAATATTACAAAACTTTTGGAAAAATTTTGTTATTTTTAAAAAATACAGGGTGCTTTGCTAGCTTCGAACTAATCCAGCAGAGAACCTTGGTTTTTTAAGCTTTTTTCGAAAAACAACTACACCACATTTTTAGGCTCTTGAAATATTATAAAACTTTACTAAAAAATCTGATGTGTCCAACACATGACTTTCCTATCTAGTTATTACAGGCTTTTTCCGGTTATTTTGTACAACCTATTGCAGCACCTCCATAAATGTTTAGAGGATAAAATAAATATATACATTTTCCACATACATCTACCTCGAAACATTTTTCTATAGATATTCATTGAAAATGAAAATACTGAAAAATTTAAATTTAGCACTTTTCCTACAATTTTTCCATTACGGTCCATTTTAGAAAAATCATGTAAAAACAAAAATTATAGAGATGGATATCAACAATTTTCATGAAAATCAGAATTTTGCACATTTTGTCATATTTATCGAATACGGACCATTTCAGGAAATTTTGACATAAAACAAAAATTATAGATAATAATATTAGAAATAACTTTTATTTGAACAATTTTTTTCTCCAAACATAAATAACAGATATATTCCATAAAATATAAAAATGACCACCTATAAAGTACCCCCCCAGATGTTCCGACACTGCCCAAAATCTAATCAGCACATTGGACGCTGAAACAAAGCTTAAGTTTAAAATTTGGTGTTTTTCTGTGTATCCGTTCATGAGTTATGCGACACACACACACACACAGACATCATCGCGAAAATAGTCAAAACGGATTCAGGGGACCTCAAAACGTAAAAATCCGTCGAAAACTCGAAGTCGAAAAAAATCATGATTCCTATACTTTCCTTATATCTGTATATAGTATCGACTATTTTTATTTGGCCGCTTTTCTCTATTTCGGCAATTCAAAGCGATGTAAGTGCAGGTGCCGCGTTCTTTATGTTGTACCGCTGTCTAGGGACCGTACTTAAATAATTTTGGTTCATGACTAATATAGTATTTCAGAATATTAGATTACATTTGATAGGTAGATTGGGTATTTTTAAAATATTTTTTTTATATAAAAAGGTTCTTATATTTTTATGTATCAAGGAACAAAATATAGAATACATTTTCGATCGAATGTAGGTATTCAATTCTTATCATTAGGTTAATTATATTAAAATTTTTAAAATAAATATGTTTATAGGTACATGTACTGTTAAATAACTAAAGTTTAGATCTTATTAGAACCAGTCTACCGATAGTTTTCTTACATTTACTTGTGCGTTACAAATTATACAACCACGAACTGAGTGGGGTGTTAAAACATTAAGTCTTAGGCAATTTGGATCATTTTCAATATTTCTAAGTTCCTGTGTAGTTGCGTGATAACAGTTTAAACATAATCTTACTTCTTGTAGATTATTGACTGCAGGATGTCCGGCAGCTTGTCTTCTAAAATTAGCAATGTTAAGCACATCTATATTATTGTCCTTGTCTAAACGAATAGTGAGTGTTGAAAGTGTCTATTGCAAACATAACAGCTAATCCTATTTACAAACGCCATATTTGCAACAATATTTATTTAAAACACTAATACAGAACGGTCTAATGCTCGCTTAAAGTAATACAAACGTCATTTATTATAAAAGTCAACAATATGTTCAATTATTCGGAAAATATTTAATCATAGCCTTCTAGATCTATATATATGAATCAAGTGTAAGCATGTTTATATATCCTATAAGGTTGTTAGCATATTCACCACTATTTAGAATTTACTAATAAAATCTATCAATCGTCTAAAACTCATAGGTTACAAAATATACAGGGTAATCACTTTTTGTGAGAATCTTCAGAAAAATTATGTATTATCATAGTAGATATAAAAAAGCAAAACTTTAGGCATGCAGACAGTCTTTAGCTTTATATTTTATCATTACGAGTATACAGGGTACAGGGTACACGGTATCAGACCCAAGTCGATTTAAAATGCCTTGGTTGTGTCGATTACAACAAGCTTAACGTCTGAATTGAAAAATTACGGAGTTACAGGATGTTAAAGATTATCTGTATTTCCAGGTTTAAATCATTAAATACTTAACAAAACAACTTGCATGCCTTTGCATAATGAAAATATAAAAACAGGCAGGTTATTCGATAATTACGAATATTTTATTACCCTATATTCATATCATATTGTTTTGAAAAGCCCTTGAAAAATCAAGAGAGGAACAGGTAAGCTGTAAACTATAAAAATATCAACAAATGTTTCGTGAAAATTAAATTACAATAATATGTTTGCTCGACTTATGTTAAATATTTGAAACCAATAACATGAAAATACTATTTCTTATATGAATGATCACCAATAAGTAGATGTGACATTTATACTTCATTGTGTGCATAACTATTACTCAATGGATTTCCTAGAAGAAAACTCGCAATGAATCAGTAGTTAAGAAATGGATAATTTCACAGATTTTTCTGCTCATTGACTACTTCATTCTGAGGCTCCATTAAATGTTTTTAATTTCTAGTTATTCCAAAAACTATGTCAGTTTGACAAAGTTTGGTATTGGCTCTTTAAAATATTAATGTATGTATTGTCACGTTATGCGTGATTTTATAAAACAAATGTCACGTTTTACGTGTTTTAAATAATTGTGGGACTATCTATGTCCCGGGGGTTACATAACAAAATATATGAATTTGGGACTCAATCACATTAACACTATTTAGCCTTAAACTTTGCTTCGTAGCCCTTAACTGTATAAGGGTTCTACTCTTGATGTTAGAACCTGACACGTCTCTGTGAATGGGCTGAAGGAAACACAATGTTTTCTCAAAACAAATATAATATTAAAATTACAACGGTTATACAAAATATGTCTTAACTCGACATACACAAATACGGGCTCAATATAATAATAAGTAATAATAAGTACACAATACATAAAACGTAGACTTACCAACTCATCAATATTTGGGGCACACGTCACAACTCTTGCCCGACTATTAAAACGCAATTTTTCAACATACAAAATAGACTTTTAAATTAGACTATGAAGGTCTAAGCTGGAGCTGCTACAGAGAATCTCCTACAAGGGGGACCTCCTATGGGGAGGATCCGTTCCCTGTGGAAAAAAGCCTCGTGCATCCCCTCGACATTACCTTTATAACTTTCTCATCGTTTATTGTTATTAAAACTAATGTTTAATAATTATTAAATAACCAACCTTGCACATTATTGCTATTTAAAACAAATTGTTGACATAATTAAACAAAGTTTTATGTACAGGATGTTATTTAAATAATTAATTAAAATTAGGAAAAATATGAATTTATATGAATCGTGACAGTATATTTATAATCTTTTTCAATAAAGAACTCACAAGCAATTTATTTTCTAATATTTGGCAATAATTTTATATATTGTTGATTTTTCCACCTTGTAAGTTCAACTGTAACCATCCTTCAAGGGATGCGACTTAAAACAAAATGTATTGGGGGCTTTACCTCATTGGTGGCGTGAATGGAGCTCATAATCTTATTTCAATATACACTACAAAGAGGCACTTATGACAATATTCGAGTCAAATAAACCTGTAATCCGATCATAAATCATTTCTGCACATCCTACCGAGACCTACCATATAATCAACTTTTTGTACCGAAATAAAGTATGACCCTGTATATGGACTTATACTATTTTTTTGATGAACAACAATTATTTTTTATTTTTGGCAACAATTTCAACATTTTGTTGATTTAACTTACATATTCAACCGCGATCACCCTGTAAGTACGAATTTTTTTCCCTTTGCAAATAGTACAAGGGGTATATTCTTAATCTAAAACAGTATGTCAAAATATTTAATATAAGATTTCTCTTGAAAATATCTATTTATGTCAGTATATATTTATTGTTTAAAATTCATATATTTGGTACATATTCAGTTATATTTGGAAAACTAGTCATAGGATCTAATTTTACCAATAAGAATTTTGAACGAGTACTATACGATATCAAATATTGAGAGACTTTGACGGTGATATTTTTTTTCGGTATTTTAGCTATTTTTGTTCGGTGGGAATACCTACTTTGACCAAAAAAGATTTGCCGAATCATTAATTACCCTGTAAGGTACAATATTTTAATTATAGTAGTTAAGTATGTATTTTGACTACACAGAATGAGCAAAAAACTTCCAAAAATATTTAAGGGTGATTTATGGTGTCCATTTTAAAGAATTAGGGATTTCTAACTTCAACACCCTGTATCTCAAAATCTAGTCATAGGATACGATTGGGCCCATGGATACTTTTGATGGGGACATCAAGTTATTTAACATATCAAAAATTCAGACATTTTGACAGTACTCCCGTTTGCATAAGAAAAGTGCGTGGTCCTTTGTGGGCCTAATTTTTTGTAGAGAGCGGATACATCGATGAATCGGCGTGCATTGCAAGATCCATCCAAACTTCTACTCTTGCTTGCAGGTATTCCATATTCGCTAACATGATGACCACTATGTCAGTATCAGAAGTTCTGATAGAAATAGTAGAAACGCGGAGAGCGAAATATAGGCATCACGCAGCTGCACGCATTAAACTTTATCGACGAATATTTGTTATTTCGGCTTGCGGAAATCGTCAGATTATATACTTTTCGTTATCCTTGAATTATTTCCTTTCAAATAAAAAAAAATTAGCTACGCTCGAGAATGTCGAGATGACGTTTTTTTCTTACAACTTTGCTGCCCTTCCCTTTCTTTACGTCACTCTCAAATTGTCAGATTAGTGGAATATACACTTTTTAGCATGTCATTAACTCACCCTACCTTAAGCTGACGCGCTCGAGAATTTCTGATAATCAATTTTTTTTACTAATCTGATCCTTTATCCTTCACAGGCGGCCTTACATATGGGGCTCATATTTGGTGGAGGTACTTAACTGGGTACAAGGTATTCCCCTGTATATTAATCTGCCGCGCTTAAGTAAATCCCGAAATCCCCGCTTGGGCTCCCCTATTATTAGTAATATTATAAAATAGATGCCTAACAAAGGGCCTCAAAATTGTCTAGCGCATAGGGTCTCATGTTAGGTAAAACCGACTCTGTCCAAATTTTATTGGTTGTAGAGGTCGAGGGTAGAAACATTCCGTAAGACCATTGAGTATAGGATTGCAAGGTGTCCCCCCCCTTGGTTTAAATATTACGTCTTTTTTTTTGTAGTTATTTAGTATAGTCTATTTTTATGTATGAGAGAGTATTAAAATAATAAAGCGTTCGTAATCCATAGGCGTAACACTTCTTTTAGTAGACAGTTAAAATATTTTTTGAAGTTATTCCTCGAGTATACACTTATATTTTCACCTAATTAACCTGCCTATAACTTCTAAACAGCTGAAGGTAAAAAAGTGCAATTTTTTCTAAAATGTTTTATTTTTCCACAAGGTATGTTAAGAACATTGTATCAAACGGGTTATGTAGGTATAAGAGTTTAAACTTTGACTTTTAAACAACGTTACGTTCATAAATAATAATTTTAATATAAAAACTACTTCTTACCTACAAATCCAAATCAGAAGTTGAACTGTCGCAACCAATATTTACAATAAGTGGCTCGATCATTTCATCGGTAATATTGTTTAACTTTCTTCTTTAATCGTATGATTTACAGCCTTTTCCCAGTTTTCAGGCTTCACATTATTTACAGCCTCCAATAACAACTGTTTAACATCACTCATTTTAAAAGAATTATTTTTTTCTTGAAACTTCTCCCTTTATCTGTGCCCATATCAGTTCAATCGGGTTTACTCAATGATATGGTGGTGATCTAACCACCGTCATCCCACGATTTTTTGCAATTTCATCAATTTCATATTTTTTGAATTTCTCTTTATGAAGGGAACATAAATGATACAGTTCTTTTCTCACAGAACCGGGATGGAACTTAATATTCTTTGAATTTAGCCAATTATGTAAATCTTTTTTTAACCACTTGGTTGTGGGCATTTTTTCTATAAGTCTTGAGTGATAACTTGCATTATCCCTTACTATTATACAGTTCTGAGGAAGAAGATCTATAATTTGTTCGAACCACTCTTTAAAAACATCAGCATTCATGTCCTCATGGTAGTCACCGGTACGAGTAGATTCAAAAGTCAATAAACCACCTTTAACAAAACCGTTTGAACTACCGATGTGTAGGGGGGAGGTAGTAACAGTGAGACACAAAATGTTTACACCAGAATTTGTACTAAAAAAATTAAAATGTAAAACTCTATAAACAAGTAAACTTACTCTCATATATAATATAACATATATTCATTTAGAAAATATGAAAATCTAGAAACACATTCTGGTTTTTTAATTTTTTTTTTAATTGGCTAGTGTCTCACTGTTCCAACAAAAAACTGAATAGTGAGACATTTAACGAATATCTAAGGAATCGAAGGTTATTTCAAATTTCAAGAGGTTTTGTTGACGCTTAGTCTTCCCTTGAAGCTTTGGAGGTGGCAATATCATTTTAATGTTATTTTTCTGAACAAGTGATATGTCTTCAACATCAGGTTTCATGAAAGTTCCATAACATTTTGTACTTTATCGGAGGAATTTTATTTCAGCATCATCACCTGCTGTAGACAAAACTTCTCCTACATAGTAAACAGACTTTCCTTTACTTTCAAACTCCACTAAAACATATTGTTCTGGAACTGGCATTCGTTCTAATCCCATGTTCACATTTATTTCTTCATCTTCGCTTACATAATCCTCACCACCACTTGAGTCTGGCAATTCTATATCAAAACTATCATCTTCTGATTCACTTTCTTCTTCATTTCTTCTCTGGCTTTTTTTTGCAAGGTACATTTCATTGCCACCACTTTTTATTTCATTTTTAAATATATTTTTCTTTACTCTTTCTTTGTCTGGTTTTATTTTATTCTGTTTGTTTCTTAGTAATTCCTCGCGTTCAGGAGTGTCAGTTGCTATCATGGTTTTTCCTTTGCGCCGTTTTGTTGTTTGAGTGGTTGTTCTTGGTTTAGTTTTCGGGAAACCTCTAAAAATTTTCGGGCTCAGAAATGTTGCTTCAGAAGTGTCATTTGTCATAGTCTCAGAACTATTTCCGTGGATCTTAGTCGATGTGGAAGGACCTGGAGAGGCCAGTGTCGATAATGAAGGACCTGGGAAAGGCAAAGTCGGTATTGAAGGAGATGGGGTATATTCTCTATCAGTTACTGAACTTGGCATAAAGTCTTCCACATTGAAAATATGTCTATCAAAAGGAAATATCCCGCATTTCCTAAACGCATTGGTAATGTTTACCGGAGTCATCGCTCGAGGATAAGCAATGCCCACGCATGATGCAACATTATAAATGCTAAAAGTTTGTCCTGGATGGCTCATCATCCAGCTATCGATCGCCGAGCTTTAAAATGTCTGGAATGGCTTTAGAACCCCAACATCCAGGGGTTGCAGCTTATTTGTACAATGTGGTGGTATAGTTAATATAGTCACCCCGTTTTCTTTGCAAATGTCTATGGCCTCTATGGATAGATGGCTAACATGGTTATCCATTATTAGCAGAGATGGATTTTCTTTACAACTAGAAGTATGTCGGATAAAGTGATTTATAACCTGCACAAAACATTCGGTGTTCATCCATCCTCCCTTAGCAGCTAACCCTAGGGTTCCTGGTGGAGCTCCGTTTGTTATAAAGTCTTTAAAATGGACACGCGGGAAAATCATAGCCGGGGGAATAGCTACACCTGAGGCCCCAACTATACAACAGGTTGTTACAAGAGTTCCACGTTCGGCACTGGTTGCCTTACTGACTTGCCGAACACCTTTACAAGCAAACACCTTTTGTGATTTCTGTACTGTTTGCGTCCCGGTTTCATCTAAATTGAAAATTCTGGTTCCATCTCCAAATGCAGGATGACGCTGTAAGACTTCTTCTAGTTTATTAAAAAAAGACTCCACATTAAATTTATTAAATCCAGTGGCTCTTGATAAACTGCAGCCTTCTGGGGTTCTGAGCGCTAAGATGGGGTGTCTTTTTTGAAAGCCCTTTACCCAGGCAAGGGATGCTGATTGGCACGCATTCCATTTCTCAGGAATATTTATTTTATTTCGGATTGCGCATTCATACACTAACCGACGGGTGTCATCTCGAGAGAGTCCATAAAACATTTTTGCACATGTAATAATATAACCACCAATTTCATTCTCTTGCTCTGAAGTGAAAAATTGATTGACTGTATAGTTTGGACACATTCTAACATCAGGATCGTTTCTAAACTTTTGAACATATCTGGCAAGAGTCTGAAAAGACAAGCCTTTTTCTCTAGTGGCTTGACGGATACTCATTCCTTGTTGGACTAACAGAACAGCTTCTCTCATTGCTGTGTCACTACATCGCCCCACTACCCTGTCTGTTTTATTCTTTCTTGGCATTACTATTGTCTGTAATAAAAATTATACCTGGTCAGTAATGCCGCTATGCAATAAGTAACACTAAGACATGCATTAGGAACACTGAGACACGTCTCACTGTTCCAATTATGACTAGTCTCAGTGTTCCTAAACCACATTTTTTATAAATACTTTTCACAAAATATTAAATCTTGAATTTACAAGCTAAAAACTATAGTCATGTGCTACCACGACACTAATAAACACTTCTAGTAGACTTACCTTGTTTAAATTGGTATTAACCAGGAAACATTCTAATTCAAAGAGGGCTAATAAATTTCCTTTGTCACACACTAAACTGATCATCTGTTACTGCTTTTTTACTTTATCAACTAAATTGCATCTGATGTATTGAGAGCCCTCTGTTGGTTGGTAGGGTTACTATTCAATGGTCTGCATCATCCAAATACAGATACCTTTTGACAAAACTATCATGTCTCAGTGTTCCAGCCGTCTCACTGTTACTACCTCTCCCCTACTATTATTAGTCTACGCCCCTTTCCTGATGGTGGATAGATAAATTTTATCATTTAAAAAAGCCTGTCTTCGACTTGTAACAGTTTCATCTTGCCAAAATTTATTTGGTTTATGTCCCTCGTGATCCATGTTTCATCTAAATAAAATATATTTCTTCTTTGGTTTCTCATTTCTTTTATAGTCCTTAGGTAATTTCGTCTCCATACTACAATATCGCTTCTTTCTATTAAAATAGACTTTCTGGAATGCTTTTTCCATAGAAAACCTATTTCTGTTAAAAGTTTCCATAGTGTGCTTCGACTCATTTCAGGGTAATCCTTATCATCTCGAACCGTGGCACGAATTTTGTCTACTGTCGGAAATTCTTTTCTAAAGAAGAACGCATGCACTTTCCTTCGAAGTTTTTCTTTCAAAAGATTTCTAATTGAAATTCGCCACATTTCTCTTCTTTAACAACTCTGTAAATCGTAGATTTCCCAACACCAAGCGTACTACTAACTAATTCCACTGTGTCATCAACACTTTTACATAAATGTTTGTCTGTAAATGATTTAAAACAATTAAATATTAATGTTTTTTCATTAACTGTTAAAGGACCGATTTTTTGTCGAATTCACACTGCACCTTGCAAGTTGCAACTAAACGACATTTAGTAAACTGTCAAGAATACACAACTTGGACCTCCTTACTAAATGGAAAACCTATAATCGCATTTTCGGTGAAATTTGTTGGGAAGATATTTATCTACTTATAATTCGATTACTGTAAGAAATTCTTGGAATTAAAATAAAACAAAATTGGCAAATAGGTACTTATTGAAAATAATCTTAAGATACGGCTATGTAATCTTTAATACACAGGGCTTTTGGCCTGTCCAAACCTTTTTCTATTGTTCTATACAGCTTATGTTTATAAAGGACCAATAAAAGACCCAAAACTTGTAATATCTCAGGTACATTTATTACAATTTTAGGAAATATTTAGATTATTCTGTAAAAATACTGGGTCTTCAACAATACCGAAAACCCACGTGACCAAATCGTCATGACAGCGATTGGTGAAAATAAAAGTAAAAATCCCTAGATGTGAGCCAGTGCCGTAGGTATTTTATTACAAAATAGATCTTCTTTTTTATGGTCTGCAACTACGAGAACAAAATTCAGTTAGGTAATTGTTAGAATTACAACACAAAATCATAATATTAATTAGAGGTGTTTTACATTATTGTATTTTAATGTTAGAATTCGATATTTTAATTACATTTAGTCAAATGCAATAATCTTATTTTTAAAATTACGATATAATTAACATAACCTTAAAAACTGAGCTATTTATTTTTAACGAAAAGAATAATAAACTGAAATATGGTTCGTACTAGTTATTACAAAAACAACCTTTACCCGAACAGGGTGCAACAAAGTTGAATAAAATTAAAAATTATTTACTTTAGATCGACTCTAAGATATTTAGCTACAGCTGAAACTTTAAAAAATTTAAAACTTACTGGAATTGTATCTGGGCAATGGGAAGTAATAAACAAATAATTTTTTAAGTTTGTTCTATTATTTATTTGTTACAGGGTTTAAACCATTTACGAAATACTTTATGTTACTAATATGTACCTATACAAAACAATATTAATATTATTAATGTAACGAGAACATATTTGTTTTACCTTACAGCTCTCACTTTAAATTATAAAGGCAGACCAACTATTTTATTTAAAAGGATATTGAGTAGTAATCGGTGGTGCACAAACTATACTAATTCACAGTACCTATCTGTTCAAAATCTTTACCACCAGCTTTAATACAAGCATTAATCGTTCTTTTTTTGAACACATTATGCAGTTTCTTCTCAGTTATATTGCGTATTTCATTTAATATAGGTGCTCCAGTTTATAAACGTCACATAAACGATTTTGAATTGAGCGATCAGTAATATTCCATAGATAGGTTTAACAAAATTAAGGTAAAATGATTGTTGCAGTACCGAAACTTTATAGGGGATGCATTATCAGAAATGTTTTTAATACTTTATGGCTAGTTCGTAGCGACAAACCTAAAAAATGTGTTTTGAATTTTACTCGCCAGTCAGTCTTTAAAACACCGTTCATACCTGTTTGAGGTGCTGTTTTTTTTACTAATTTATTGGGAATTTGCACCATGTTAATTTGCACATCTTCAACAGCTTTTGTTATTACTGTGGGCCTTTCAGAGCCTTTTCCTTTTTTATAATTTTGAACAAGTATTTGTTAATGACGACAAAAAAGAATCACATTCCATTTATTCACCTAGAAAATGTTCCTCAAATTTTCGAATACAATAACGAATATAAAATAATTTTGTTTCTGTGTAACATTACCTGAAATAAATTATATAGTCATTAACTTTTACGAGTTACAGTAAATAAATTTGTACTTACCAACAAAAAAAAGGATTAAGCCACCAATAATCTCTATAGAAAAACTAATTGCTTTATTAATATTAAATGAAAAATGGAATAAAGGTATTTATAAAATGTAAACAAATATAATATAAATATAGTAAGTCCCCAAATGAACGCCAGTGACATTTCTGACAGGACTGACAGTTCAGTTTAGTTACTTTTACGTCAAATCAGACCCTTTCGATGGGTTTTAATGGTTATCAGATCACGTGGGTTTCGGGTATTGTTGAAGACCTGGTATTTAAAATGACCGTACTAAGTTTTGCATTAGAAATGCTGTTTTATTACTCTATCATACATAAAAATAGACTATAGTAATATTATAAAATAGATGCCTAACAAAAGGCCTCAAAATTGTCTAGCGCATAGGGTCTCATGTTAGGTAAAACCGACCCTGTCCAAATTTTATTGGTTGTAGTGGTCGAGTGTAGAAACATTCCGTATGACCATTGAGTATATGATTGCAAGGCGTCCGTTCCCTTGGTTGAAAAATTACGTCTTTTTTCTGGTAGTTATTTAGTAGTTAGTTTTGTTTTCGAAGGCTCACCCTGTATATATCTTTTAGGCAAGTATATGGCCAATGGGAAAGATGGTAGGTGGAACTGGTATGTTGAATAATATGATATATGTAAGAGGTCACCCGGAAGATTTTAACAATTGGTTTAAAGAAAAAGAAGGATATTCGTTTAAGGAATATGTCTTGCCTTACTTCAAAAAAGTGGAAAAATGGACACATGAAAGTAGTTAGAATTTTAATGTTTAAATATTCATATTAACTTAATGTTATTTTAGGTGATTATGGTTCTGTTTATATTAGCAATTTGTCATTTTCCACAAAATTGTCATCGTATGTACTAAAAGCTGCTAAAGAATTAAATTTTGACATTACACAACATACCGAAAATTGTGAAGAGGGTGAGTTTTTTCTTAGCCAATTTTTTACTAAATCCTAATCAAGGTAACAGTCAAACTGAAATCAATAAAATGTCTTATTACATTGTTTTCAGAATAAAAAAAAACTAGCTAAAAATATGGGTATATCAAATTTACTTTTATTGATTGCCGAGTATTTTCAATTTAAAAAGTAAAAAACGCTAGAAATTAAGAGGTGGAAACCACTGAAACAATCTTCTGGAAAATATCTGAAGGGTGAACCACTGCCGAAATACTGGTACGTTTTCACCAGAAATCACCGACATCTCTTATAAATCTTTCAAAATTCCCGAAATCACGACCAAAATCACTTCGAAATCAATACTTCTCGCGCGCCCGAAATCAACATATGGGAATTGGTCGGAGTGACTCGGGCTGTTGGGATTTGGCGCGATGATAACGCAGCAGATAAAAAGTGATGTAAATAAGAAGAAAGAAAATATTTTTCTCTTGTGAGAAAGCATCTAAATATTTTATTATTACAAGAAGAATAATTTTAATAAGATATTCGAGTTTTCAACTCATGCCACTTTCACAAAATACTCTTAAATTTAAATGTACTTTAAACTGCTTAAACCAAAGGTCTAATGGATTCAGCTCAGCCATCAGCGTTACTGTATTCGCTCCGTGCGCGACAGCAGCGCCAATTCGTTTTGATACTATTGGACTATTTCTGCGTATACTGACAAATACAATTTTTAATAGAATTCGTAATTAAAAAGTATATATGTAAGTTTTAATAAATGTATATGGATTTGTAAAACAAGTAAAACATTAATTTATTATTATTATTATATATTTTTATCGCTTAAATTAAAGAAAATTATGTATAATCATTAAAAATCAATAATAAAATATAGGCAGGCAACAGTATTTACTGGAAAACGTATGAGAAGTTGCCTAAGTCTAATAAGTTGTCATTGAAGAATTAGCATATTCTGTCAAAATAAAAAAAATACCATTAAGACGGAATTTGCACGCCAGGAAATTCATAACAAAAACTACAAATTAACTAAGTTGTCAATAGATGGCGATTAGATGCACTTCTGCGAAATAATTCAAATGTTGAATTATACCTGCCTGTTTGCCAAGTTGTGTAAACTACTTTCCGGCGACCCGACAAGCGTCCCCTCCCTCCCAAATCTAAAGTGCTCGTAACATTTTATTGTACCGCCAGACGAGACAAACACTATAACATTAGAATATCGAACCTATAGGGACCGTATTTAAATAATTTTGTCCACGACCACTTAATAATAAATCAATATTCTACCTCCTAACTAAAAGCATATAGTACCCATATATCACGGAGTGAATTATGATAATTCACGCTTTTGTAATTCTGGCACATTCCGGTAGATAACTAAAGATAGGCGATACTTTTCATAACGATATTTTCTAGATCGAAAAATCAAAAAATCGATAAATCAAAAAATCGAAAAATCGAAAAATCGAAAAATCGAAAAATCGAAAAATCGAAAAATCGAAAAATCGAAAAATCGAAAAATCGAAAATTGAAAAGTGGAAAAAACAACAGTTAGTTATCTATGTTTAATAAAAACTTCGAAAATCGAAAATTGAAAAGTGGAAAAAACAACAGTTAGTTATCTATGTTTAATAAAAACTTTCCATTCTACACTTAACTTTTATTTAATGAAGAAACCATAATGGTCGTGGACAAAGTATAGTATTAGACTCGCAATTTATGGCCATTATTCACACGGGTGACTTGCGCCCCTCGCCTACGGCTCGGGACGCAAACGTCATCCTGCGTGAATAATGGCTACCATAAATTGCTCGTTTAATAATATACTATTATGAACCAGAATAAAACTTTTAGGACAATGTAATATAAACATTTGAATCTATTTTGGTTCGTATATTATTAAGTAGTTCTTTGTTCATCCAGTCTGAGCTTATTTGTTAGTTATCATTGTTTTGTTTTGTGGTTTTTTAGTGTTTTTATAGGTAATTACACGTTACCCAGCAGTTGATCAACTGAGTTTGTTTATTAAATTTCATTTTGTTCTTGTTTGTGGTGGCGCAAATAGATTATGCTTTTATGCTTAAGTAGGCCTTAAGGATAAAAGCATAATCTATTCGCTCCATTATTTATCCATCATGATTTAAAAAGCAGTGAAGCGATTGACAGTTGTAAGCAAAACATGTTTGACGACGGTGAAGACGGTCAATAATAAGTAATAGTAATAATTCATTTTATTGACCTTAAATTAACCATTTACGAAAAAATCTGATGTGTCCAACACATGACTTTCCTATCTAGTTATTACAGGCTTTTCCCGATTATTTTGTACAACCTATTGCAGCAACTCTGTAAATGTTTAAAGGATAAACTAAATATATACATTTACATACTTTGATTTTCTTTTACTATACGGAGAATGGTTGCACTGCGCAGCTTTCTGAGTGCCTTTTAAAAGGAGATAAAAAACTCCGCCATTTTGAACCCTTATTACGTGTTGCCTACATCTTGGCGCAATATTTTTAATAGGTGCGTTTTAATCATCCGCTTCTGCTTCGGAATTGTCGGTTTTCTTGTTTTAATCTGACAGGTTAAAACGACTAAACCGACAATTCCGGAAGCAGAAGCGGATGATTAAAACTCACCTGATATTTTGCTTGCTGCTGTCAGTGTCAGTGAATATTATTTTTGAAGTCACAGTTTATTGCTAAAGAATCAGTTAGCTCACTCGGACCAGTTGAAAGTTCCAAAAGAACATCCACTCCAGGGATACAAATTCAGGATACGCAGAAGACTGCTGTTTTATTATAGGCGGTTGTTATATATTATATTATCCGAGTTGCACAGTGTAAAAACTGAAACATTGAGATCAAAAGTGCCGACGCAGAGTGAGCGATCTGATTCTTTAGCTGTAGACTGTGTCACAGGGTTCAAAATGGCCGCGCCCTATGTTGGGCGTGTCGGACCTCTCTCTTGCCTCGTATAGTAATCAAAGTATGTGTACATTTCATTCATAAAAATTGTAAATTCGTAAAATAAGATATTCAGCGTTGCCGTATTTACGGAGTTCTTCGAAACCCTAATATTTTTGTTTAGATTAATATTGATTTTTTAATAAAAAATTTAGCTTATATTAAAACTTCAAAGAGTAATTTGATTAAAAACATATTTTTACTTTCCTATCTGTATACAGATATAAGGAAAGTATAGGAATCATGATTTTTTGATGGATTTTTACGTTTTGAGGTCCCCTGAATCCGTTTTGACTATTTTCGCGATGATGTCTGTGTGTGTGTCTGTGTGTCGCATAACTCATGAACCGATACACGGAAAAACACCAAATTTTAAACTTAAGCTTTGTTCCAGCGTCCAATGTGCTGATTAGATTTTGGGCAGTGTCGGAACATCTGGGGGGGTACTTTATAGGTGGTCATTTTTATATTTTATGGAATATATCTGTTATTTACGTTTGGGGAAGAAAATTCTTCAAATAAAAGTTACTTCTTATATTATTATCCAAAATTTTTGTTCTATACAAAATTTTCCTAAAATGGTCCGTATTCGAGAAATTTGACAAAATGTAAAAAAATATTTTTTTATAAAAATTGTTTAAACAAAAGTTGTTTGTAATATAATTCTCTATAATTTTTATTCCTTACATAATTTCTCTAAAATGTACCGTATTCGAGATATTTAAGAAAATGTGTAAATTTCGAAATTTGAAGAAAACTCAAAAACGGATAAAGAAAGAAACATAAAATTTTAAACTTAAGTTTTATTTCGGCCTAACGTGAAATGGTTAGATTTTGGAAAAAGTCGGAACATCTGGGGGGGTACTTTATGGGGGGCCGTTTTTATATTTTATGGAATATATCTGTTATTTATGTTTGGAGAAAAAATTGTTCAAATAAAAGTTATTATCTATAATTTTTGTTTTATGTCAAAATTTCCTGAAATGGTCCGTATTCGAGAAATTTGACAAAATGTGCAAACTTCTGTTTTTTATGAAAATTGTTAAACTAATAGTATATTATTAAACGAGCAATTTATGGTAGCCATTATTCACGCAGGGTGACGTTTGCGTCCCGAGCCGTAGGTGAGGGGCGCAAGTCACCCGAGTGAATAATGGCCATAAATTGCGAATCTAATACTATACTTTGTCCACGACCATTATGGTTTCTTTATTAAATAAAAGTTAAGTGTGAATGGAAAGTTTTTATTAAACATAGGTAACTAACTGTTGTTTTTTCGATTTTTCGATTTTTTTTTAATTTTTCGATTTTTTTTCGATTTTTCGATTTTTTGATTTTTCGATTTTTTTTTTTCGATTTTTCGGTTTTTTTTTATTTTTCGATTTTTTTCCGATTTTTTCGATTTTTTTCGATTTTTCGTTTTTTTTTTTCGATTTTTCGATTTTTTTTTCGATTTTTTTCGATTTTTCGATTTTTTTCGATTTTTCAAATTTTTTTTCGATTTTTCGATTTTTTTTCGATTTTTCAAATTTTTTTTCGATTTTTCGATTTTTTTTCGGTTTTTCGATTTTTTTGATTTTTCGATTTCTCGATTTTTCGATTTTTTGATTTTTTGATTTTTTGATTTTTCGATTTTTTTTTTATTTTTCGATTTTTTTTTTCGATTTTTCGGTTTTTTTTTTATTTTTCGATTTTTTTCCGATTTTTTCGATTTTTTTCGATTTTTTTTTTCGATTTTTCGTTTTTTTTTTCGATTTTTCGATTTTTTTTTCGATTTTTCGATTTTTCGATTTTTTTCGATTTTTCAAATTTTTTTTCGATTTTTCGATTTTTTTCGATTTTTCAAATTTTTTTTCGATTTTTCAATTTTTTTTCGATTTTTCAAATTTTTCGATTTCTCGATTTTTCGATTTCTCGATTTTTCGATTTTTTGATTTTTTGATTTTTTGATTTTTCGATTTTTCGATCTAGAAAATATCGTTATGAAAAGTATCGCCTATCTTTAGTTATCTATCGGAATGTGCCAGAATTACAAAAGCGTGAATTATCATAATTCACTCCGTGATATATGGGTACTATATGCTCTTAGTTAGGAGGTAGAATATTGATTTATTATTAAGTGGTAGTGGACAAAAGTTGTTTGCGATATCGACTCTATAATTTTTGTTTATACATTATTTTTCTAAAATGGACCGTAATGGAAAAATTGTAGGAAAAGTGCTAAATTTAAATTTTTCAGTATTTTAATTTTCAATGAATATCATAGAAAAATGTTTTGAGGTAGATGTATGTTGAAAATGTATATATTTAGTTTATCCTCTAAACATTTATAGAGATGCTACAATAGGTTGTACAAAATAACCGGAAAAAGCCTGTAATAACTAGATAGGAAAGTCATGTGTTGGACACATCAGATTTTTATTTATATAATATAAAATTATAGTTACAGGACACATCAAATTTTATTCTTCGAAAGTAATTTCTCCAAATAATTTTGACAGACTGATAAAATCGGCAAAGACGCAATAAACGAGAATCTGACGGGAATAATGATTTGCCACATAAAAATGTAAACAATTTGGTCTCTTAGTTGTAATGTCTTTGGAAATGCCTTATATTCCCGCGCTTTTTTCTCACAGAAGTAATGCGAAATAGTTGAATAACGGAAAAGGTGGATCGAAGTCTCTCAATCTCAAAACACATTTTTTTTTATATTCTAGGTTTTGGACTTCCGAAGATCAATTCAATAAACGGCCAACGTTGGACACCAGCTAACATGCTTCTTAAAAAAGGTACTCCAAACATAATTCTCCGTACCAAACGTATTGTAGAAAAGATTTTATTCCATAATAATTTTGAAGCTTATGGCGTTAAATATAGCTATTTGGGAGACACGTACATTGCCAGAGCATCGAAAGGAGTTATTTTGTCAGCAGGTAAATATTTTGCAACCTTTTAATAATGACTTAATAATTATAAAAGAATTGTTAACTGCTAGAGTATATATAGTTGAATCCAGGAATGGAAACATAGTTGCCATAATATGCTGACACATCTGTCATTGCTCTAAATTTCAAAGATATTTTCAGACGTAACGTGACAGGGGAAATAATTTTTAGTGGTAGGCAATTTTAATGTTCCATTGCATTTTAATTAAATAAATAAATAATTTTAATTTTTTATAATTGAAATGACGTCAGTAATTAATGGTACATTTCCACACTACTTCTGAGGTATTCCAGCTAGCATATAAACATCCCATCTACGTTAATAAGCTGCAATTTCGGGCTTTCAATCCACTTTTGATGTAACCCATACATTCGTGCAACCACCGAATGTCCGCAACTGAAAGATGTATCATACTTGGTACTTTCCCTATTTATATTTTATTGGTTAGATTGACGTAGGGGAGAGTTGATCATATTATAGAAAGGTGTCCCCCCTTGAAATAAAAATCGACCTCTTTTGGCGTTTCTTTAAAAAAAATTCTACTTCAAGATATTCTGAGATACGGCCGGTCGCCACCCATAATGAATCACCTTGTACACGTATGCGATACTGCAAGCGTTGTATGTGTTGTGTATTTTCATTAAAAAAGACCACACTTTTAATAAGACATTTTATTTTATCCCAAACTTCGAAAATACAAAAAGATCAAAAGGTGCAAAGTCACGACGTTGACAGTCGACATTCCAAGTCTCGTCAGTATTGGCAACCTTGTACGAGCCTGCGTTCATAACAGTATGAAGATATAGTAGGATAATCTTATGGACATTTGATTTAATTGCAATGAAGATCACATTTAGATGGCACCACTCCCATGATGTCCAAGTCAGGTCTTTAGGTCATGTCGATGCTTGAGTGTAAATTATAATTTAAAATCTTCTTTTTCATTTCTACGTATCTTTGGTAATGTGTTTTTAGTCACAATTGAAAATATTACAGATGTTACAGGTAAAGGGCATTTGAAGGTCACTAGAAGTTGTTAACAGGCAGAGCTGCTGTAAGTACCCATAAAATGTACTTAAGTCTCAAGCACAAATACTTTTGAAAATTACGAGTAAGTACCAGTATAAGTACAATTACATCTATTTGGTATTTAAGTACCTAGTAATTAAATCCTAAAATTTAAGTACATTAGCCTTAAGTACATAGAGACGTACTTATGTACTTTATAGAGTAGTTAACTTCTGAAATATACTTCAGTGCAATGTAGGATAAATACATTGTTTACTTAAGTACATATACAGATGTACTTAAGTATATTTAGGTCTAAATAAGTACTTACAAAACACTTAAGTACATTTGTGTTTACTTAATTATATAAAAATAATAGATAATCTATACTGGTGTGAAGCTTAAAGGTCTAAGTCAGCTCAATTTAAATATAATTGCTAACCGGGATTAGTAATATTAGACATTAGTAATAAAGTATTTATTAATAAACAGTTCATATTTTATGTACAATTTAAAAATAAAATAGTAGTACAAGATAAAATAAATATTCCTTTATAAATAAAATAAAAAAATAACAGAGTACCACAAAAACTTATAAAATACATCAGTACTACTACTAACAAATCTATTTGGATCTTGAGTCTAAATAACCATTTGATTTAAGAACGACTAGTGTTTCAAAGCATGTCTACGGGGCGCAATAACAATTCCAGCAGTCTTTCGACTGGTGCGGAACATGGCAGGATCGTGTTGTATTTAATATAAACTAACTTTATATACCTATAATCGTTTAGCAGAGCTGGGACGAATCCTCGAAAAATGGATTCGAATCACGAATCCGAATCACGAGATGTGATTCGAATCACGGATCCAATGTTCGAATCCTTTTTCAAAAAAAAAAAAAAAAAGGATTCGAATCCAGTGATTCGAATCCTTTTTTTCGGATCACGGATCCGAATCACTGTCACTGTGGTATTAATTATACTCATTGTAATGCCAATAAACTGGAGTGGGGTAGAATGCTTGTCAATAGGCTTGAGATGCGACTCTATGGGCAAAGACAGGTTATTTTTCATCTCACTCGGGAGTATTTATAGCAACCATTTTCTATTTCACTTTGTTATTGTCTGATCCACCAGCTTGTGGATTGAACAATAACAATGTGAAACAGAAAATGGTTATTATAAATCGCCGGTGTCGTTGTTTTAAAAATTTTGTGGGCTACGAGGTTTTCTGTAATGGTAAATATGGGTAACCGCAACAATTTGACGTAAAAATCTCATTTTTGTCAAAATGAGGGTTACGAGGTATTAGAACGACACCGACGAAATACTCCCGAGTGAGATGAGAAATAAAAATGGCTGCGCTCATAGAGTCGCATCCTGTTCTGTTGATACAATATGCACATTGGCTTCCCAGACAGCACACCAAATCCTTTGGATATCTACTGAACATCCCAATATCCACTGAATGTCCAGTCCATGGTGGATATCTATTTTATATCCATGAAATGTAATTTATAGACATGCAAAATGTCCATAAATAATAGTAATTATATAGCAAATTATTAAAAAATTACGCCATTGTGGCTAATAGTACCGTTCAGATATTTAAAATTAATTTTTTTAGGGTGTATTCAATATCCCATGGACATCCACTATAAATATATCAAAGTATAAGCGCGGACGCAAACCATCGTGGGTATCTACTAGATGTAATTTTTGATTTTGATTCCTAAGTATAGATGGCGATACCTCTTCCGTATCTACTCATGCTTAACCCGCCGTAATTGAGTTCGATCGACATTTTTTTCACAAACAGACTCCATTAGAGACTGGAGTCGAGAATTTGCATTTATTGCTGAAGAGTCCTAATAAGGATGACTTTCTCCTTAGTGCCCTTAGTGGGCAAAATCAAAGGCAGAAATATTTTTTATCTCTATTTTCTTTCGGCGTTATTCAATAATCATTGGTTACTTATGAACCTCTACTAAAGATACCTATAACCAACCTATAACCTATAAAATATTTTGCTGAATATCTGAATTCTATATCCTGGGATATAGACGGACATATATGGTGCGTTTGATTTGATCATCGGAGATCTCCGAGCGCTTCAAAAGTGTTTGAATTGACACTCCGAGAGATCCCTAAAGTGTTTGTTTCGCTTTGGAGCGACAACATAGAGCGAGCTCGATGTTCTCAGAGCAGAAAGATCGAGAAGAGGGAGAAATTTGTCTTTGTCTCTACCTATCTCTTTTTAATTAACTTACAAACAAATTTGAATCTCAAAATTAAAGACCAGACAGAAGTCAACAAATTACTTAGCCGCTTTTGTCTTAAAGCTAAAATTATTCATCATAAAAAAACACAAAATGTGTGTTTGGAAAATATATTTTTTCTGTCCAGATCTAATCACCGGTAATCACAGTCATGGAGTATCAGAGCGAAGCGGGCATTTGTGATAAATGCTGCATTTCAGGGCCATTACCCCTTATTATTAAAAGTTTTTCCATTTTCTTTACTTTTTGCTCACTATTTTAACATACAAACCAGAAACAAGAATCACAAAAAAGCGAGGTTATGTTTTTTACTCTGTTTTATTTGATTTGATTCAATGCTCTATTGTGACGTCATCACTTCTCGGTCTCCTCGACGCTCGCTCGATCGAGTTTCAAATCAAACGCCCCTTTGGTTGGATATCCTCAAAATATATTCTGTGGATATCTCTGGGATTTCTTGTATTGTCTGGAGATACTCATTAGATATTTTGCTGAATATCCTTAGGATATCTTCTATATTCTGGATATAGACGGACATTTGGATATCCATATTAGATCCACAGAATATTTCTGATATCCTGTGGATATATTGGATATCCACAAAATATATTCTGAGGATATCTCTGGGATTTGGTGTGTTGTCTGGGTTTCTACCTCACTCCAGTTCATTGTGTAATGCTGCCAATTCTCTTATATTTGTTAAGGAACTTTGTTATACAATTCTGTAAAATGAGTTTTGACCCGTAAATAAATAAATAAATAAATTAATAAATAACATTTAAAACTTGAAGCTGGCTGTCACATTTAGCATATAGGCGATTACCTAAGTGACTACCTTAGATTAAAGAGACCGAAGATGTAACATTGCACACTGCGCATGTTGTCTATTTTAAGCCAAAGTAACCCACCAATTGAAAATCATTGTTGCACGACGCCACCCGAATTGCTCCGATTTCCATTCAGCGATCACCTCCACCTGAGTTTAATTACCATTGACAGCTGTTTTTTGATTTATTTGTTGGTATTTTAGCAATTTAAAGTGTTCTAGTTATTCAATTTCAAGTTCAAAATGTCACGATGTATCTTGAAAAATTGTATGTACTTATAATACAAGTACTACTGTTATGAATATATTCGTTTTCAGCGGTAAATATTTATTAACGTTTTGACATAAAGCGCCATGATTCTCTGGGCTGAATACTTCAGATCCGCATTAAGGGGTTTCAATAAATATTAAGCATCAGAAATCAGATTTCATATTACTTACATACATTTACAAAAGGGTAAAATTTTGAACATTTAATTTAAATAAATAGAAAATAGGCATTATTGCTAACGAAATTTTGTATTTAAAAAGTAGTTTTATAAGAATGTTTTCCAAAGGTAGTTTTTAGCCCTTTTTGGTAAATAAATAAGAGGTAAAGAATCATAGTTGCTAGCTAAATTTTATTTTTATAAGGTATTTTTATAAGGTATAAGGTATTGTTATAAGGTATTTTTATAAGAATATTAGATGAAATACAGGATGACCTACTTAAAATTTCAAGGTTCATCTTATTTGCGGTCAAATCGAAAGTGACATTGAATTTTCAGTCTTAAAACAAAGTAATCTAGTATGAGCCCAAAAAAAATACTAAAGTTACAGGAGTTAGGTCCGATTCCACCGTTGTGTTAAACGGAGATTAAAATAACAGTGTTAATGTAAAAATGTCATTTTAAACTTCGTTTAACACAACGGTGGAATCGACCCTTAGTCACGTTAATAAAATGTTACATTACAAACCTCTGAACAACTCGAACATAATTTTCGTTTACTAAAAAAAATCCAAAATTTAGCAATATTTATTTATTATACAATCGAATGCGATTTCAAAGATAACTGGATCAAAAAATCCGAATCTCTAAATTTTGGAGCTAAATGCTCAGATAAAAGCAAGCGACCGATAGGGGTTACAAAAATGATCGATTTATCGATAATTCTGATATTTTTTAATGAAAATCGATTTATTCACTGTTTTTAATAAATTATTTTCGTTTTTTTTAAGATAATGTATTAATCGATTTTTTAATTATTTGATTATTTTCGATTTTTCGAAGATATTATATGAAAATAATCGATTGAGTATAATCGGTTATTTTACATAATCGATATTTTTGTTATTTTTTTAAAATTATCGATTTATTGGATAATCAGCTTTTTAATAATCAATTATTTTCGATAATCGAATAATCAATTTCAAAGGAAATATGAAAAGAGGATTATTAGAAAATAATCGATAATTCGTTTTATTTTTTGGAAAATCGATTTATCATAGAATCGGCTTCTTAATTAATTGGTTATTTTCGATTAGGCGATTATTTTGGAATTATTGATTATTTTTGGTATTTCAAAGATAATCGAATTATCGATTTTAAAGGAAATACAATAAAAATAGATTATTGATAATAATCGATTGATCGAAAATAATCAATTATTTAAAATAATCGATCATTCTGTTTTTTTTTTAATCGATTTATCAGTTAATCGACTTTTTAATTAATAGATTATTTTTGATTAATCGATTATTTTTGATTTTTCAAAGATTATCGAATAATCTGTTTCCATGGACGAAAAAAAATGGTTTATTTGAAAATAATCGATTATTTAAAATAAACGATAATTCTATTTATATTATATTTTGTAAACACTGATTTATCGGTTAATTGGCTTTTTAATTAATCGATTATTTTTGATTTTTCAAAGATAATCAAGTAGTCGATTTTAAAGGAAATGACAAAAAATATATTGTTTGAAAATAATCGATTGATCGAAAATAATCGATTATTTTCAATGATCGATAATTTATTTCGATAATCACTTATCCCTAGCGACCAAATGACTTTTAATAGATTTAAATTTTAAAATGTTATCTGGTTTCAGACATATGCATTTCTAGAGTTTTATGTGACTCATCCTTTGTAATAATTAATAATCCTAAAGAAAGAAGCCTTAACATACCTTTTTCTGAGGTTATAATCCAAACAGCATTTTCTCATTTTGACTAATTTTTATTATTATGTAATAGCCGTAGAAAAAATATAATGTTCAACTCATAAGGGTAGATTTGCAGTATTAGCCTGCGCACATGCTATTTTTATAATACTCGTAGATAATGAGTAACATTTTTGGCTCTATTAACAATATATTCTATTTCAACATTTTACTGTAATCTCTTGCAGAAAAGTCCGTAGTAAATAAACGCTAACGAAATATTCTATAAAAGGTCTTCTCTTTACATAAAATGTCGTGGCATCTGTTTGATATTAAAAAATCACGTTAATTTTATTTCATAATACAAAATTCGATTAAACAACATTTAAATAAACCTAATAGTTCATTAAGATGCTAATAAACAAAGTCCGGTCCCTGTCACAGAGTTCGGGTCGCCGCGTGTCGCCGCCCAGTTCCCCCACTCCGTTAACCCTTCTTTAGAAATTGGCAACATTTGCGCAGGTTTAAAACCGGTGTATGTTATATCTCTGGTCTCTTTTATCTAAGGTGACTACATACTCGTATAAGTATAAAAATTGTTTAAACTTTACTTAAGTTTCCTTGTAAATATAAAAAAACTCTAGTTGATTGCCGTTATTTATCGATTTTTCACAAGAATCACTAATTTTTAATTATATTTTATATTAATAACTAAAACTCATTTTAAATAATAAAAAAAAAATAGTCAACTTGACATTAAGTAATGAATTGTAATTGATAGAAAGCATAGAATAGATATAATGATATATTATATTCGTTCAATAGACTAATATCGCCCACATATTTATTTTGTATATCGTGCAAAAATAAATAATATACCTACATGTGGATGTGGATGCAGAATTTTTTTTCACTTACCTGTATTGAGGATCTATATCAGATTAATTGTTAATTCTGTAATCGTGCACAACGCCAAACACATCGGTTTTCTATTCAGTCTCAGTCTGTTTTAGTTTTTAGTTTACAATTCGCGACAAGTCAAAGCTTGAGTCGGCCGTTCGCGCCGGCGTAGTTTGGTCTCTAAAAGGATCCGAGACTGATATTGATGATTCGAATACGAATCCTTTAGGATTTTCTCTGCGAATCCGGATCACGGATCCTTTTTTTCTAAAGTATTCGAATCCCGCTCTCGGATCCTCAAAAAGGATTCGAATCTTGGATTCGAATCCTATGTGATTCGAATCCTCCCCAGCTCTGTCGTTTAGCATGTCTAAATTAGTTCTACTGTCGTTTAGGTATTTTAGTGCTTCTTATTCAGTCATTGTGCTGGTATTTGGTATCGGTAGTTTACTTAATAAAGATACCGACTCTTGTTCTTCTTCCTCAAAATCAAAAAAAGGATCGTCTGACTGGATATTTTCATTAATTATTTTATTTTCCTGGGTGATAAAATATTCGACAGCCGAGACTACCCAGTTTTCTATTTATTTGTATGTGGTAACATTTAAGTCTTTAAAGGCGTTATACCAGCGCATTTTGAATCGTGGACACACTACGACGCTAATTACGGAAGTTTTGGTTAACAATTCTTTAAATCTTTGCCCAACAGACTTAATTATGGCCTCTAAAGGCACTGTTAGCTGTTTTATATCGCCTGATATTTTCAGCTTTTGAAGTTTAGTTTTCATCGAAACTAAGCTGGGAAGCAGATACCCACAATAGGTGTTATGCTCTTCCTGTAAAAAATCTAATGTTTCAGCCAGAGGCTGCATTAATTTGATATATTCCTCTAAAAAGGATATTTCATGTTCCTTAAATACCGGAATCATAAGTATATCACATAGGACTTCTAACATATCTTTGATGGAAACAATTTGGACGACAGCGTCATAAGTGGAGTTCCATCTGGTAATTCCTGGAACTTTTAACTTATGTCCAAGTTCTTTTTGTATTATTCAGCCGATTTCGGCCGTCCGCATTTATTTCATAACTTAGAACATTTGGAAAATATTTGTGTGTTTTTTTGTCGCAAAACCGAATTTTTGTAATAGGTAGTTGCAATGAGATTTATGGTATGTGAGGCACATCTTATGTGTTGCGGCAAATATCTTTCCTGTGTAAAATTAGAACTGTCGAGAGTTGACTCAGAGTCTGATTAAATAATAGGGTTAAACACGACTTCATCTTCTTTTTCTTCAGTCACTGTCTTCTTCAATAGAGTGTTTATAATTAGCTATGTTTAAACCAAACTCCTTAAAATACTTAACGAAGTTGGAACCATTGTCAGTTACAGTGCCTAATAAATTGGTTGTATCTAAATATTATTTTTTTGTGAATAAATGTGAATAAAAGGACACCTAAGTAAACTGAGAGTAGTAGAGGTTAGTGAGTGCAGATTCTGTGAGGAGGAGGACGAAACCTCCATTCACATCCTAACTGAATGTGTAGCACTCCAGAATCCAAGGGCACTATATCTAGGAGGATATCAAATAGAAGAGGGAGATTTACCTAACTTGAAGCCACTTCAAATCTTACACTTCCTTGAGAAAATAGGATTGGAAGGGTCGCTATAGGCATTGAGACATTTCCTTAATGCAGTGGCGACAGAAGGGGGCACAATAGATCTTTTAGGTCTCAGTGTATTAACACCCCATTCTCAACATAACATAACTTTTTGCTAGTAAACGTTGAGTAAAAATTCCAAAATTCTCAGAAGTGCCCCGTGCTATGTATATCATTTGTGTAAAGTGAAATTAATTGTTGATAACAGGTATGGAATAAAAACAATCATTATGGTTAATTGTACCTCATGTTTAAATGTGATCAGCAGAGGTCGGCCCGGTATCCCTTGCGAAGGTTGCAAAAAAGATTACCATGCTATCTGTGTCACAAAAACGGCTGATATCGTACAGTTACTAATTTCAATACCGGGGCTGTCCTGGAAATGCTCCGACTGCGTTAAAAACTGTATTTTGCTCAACCCTACTGGCGTGCAAAATATTATTGAAACTAAATTGTGCGATGCTCTAGCTTCAATGAAGGAACAAATAAACTCGGTGAAATCAGATGTTGACAAAATTTCGGAATCTGAAACAGCCTCATCCCAACTAAAATACTCCGATGTTCTAAAAGATAAGTTGCATTCAATCATCTTAATTCATCCAAAGAACACCAGTCAGCCACATAATCAAACTAAGGCGGATATTCTATGTCATGTCAATCCATCTGAAGATAACTTGCAGCTTACAAAAGTTAAAACGGTTAAAGATGGAGGAATCTTGATTGCCTGCAAAACCAAGTCAGATAATGAAAAGTTGAAGACTATTGTTCAAGAGAAAATGTCAAGCGGATACAGTATCAGAGAAATCGGTGATATTCTTCAAAAAATACGTATCGTTGGCATGACCGTTAACTACTCAACAGAAGTCTTTATAATTATCTTGTTACATGTAACACAAACATTATTTCTGAAAATTGTGAAATTAAAATTGTAAAAATCTTTCCAACTAAAAAAAATCCTAATATATTTCAAGCTATTGTACAGGTAGATAAGTCAGTGTATGATCGGGCACTAAAAACAGGAAATTTATTTGTTGCTTATGACAGCTGCATTGTGTATGATGCACTTGAAGTGTACAGGTGTTTCAAATGCAATGAGTTTACCCATTCTGCACAAAGATGCACTAAACTCGTATCTTGTCCAATTTGTGGTGAGGGTCACGACCTAAAAGACTGCAAATCTAAGAGTAAAAATTGCTCCAATTGCGTAAAATTAAAAAATCCAGTTATAATGACTGATCATGCTGTATGGGATAGGGACAAATGTTCGGCTTATATCGATACTCTGAATAAACTTAAATCTAACCTCGGACTTGAATAGCAACTACAGACTAATTTTCTACTGACCCCGGTAAACTCATTTCAGATCAAGTCAGATTCTAACGATAATGAAAACCAACTATCAATCCTTTATCAGAATACTCGCGGCCTTAGAACAAAAACAACAGAAGTTTTTAACTCTGTTGTTCAAAGTAATTGTAAAATTTTTGCCTTAACTGAAACATTGGCTGGATTCGTCAATAATCAACTCGGAATTATTTAGTACAGAATTTAATGTTTTTAGATCTGACAGAAATTTTTCAGTAAGCGATAAAACAAGGGGTGGAGGAGTGCTGATTGCGATCCATGAAGAATACGTCTCTACCATGATAAATCTTCAGGAATATTCTTTCCCCGTTTTCAACTTTGTAGACTGCCTTTTGATAAAAATTAAATTTAAGTTTACGCATATATATTTGTGCAATTTATATATGCCACCAAAAACGCCTCGAGATGAATTCGAAAGCCTTTTTGAGTCACTGGAATCATTGAACTTTTTGCATGGTGGTAAAATTCTAATTCTTGGTGATTTTAATATCGCCGATTACGTTTTATCTCTTTCTATCCCACAAACTAGCTATAAGCTAACAGTTTTAAATAATTTCGTTGATGTCACAGATCTAACACAAAATAATTTTGTTTTCAATAAATTTAATAAACTTTTAGATTTGGTATTTTACAACGGCCGCTGTATTGTTGAGAAATCCTTAGATCCCTTAGTAACCGAAGATAACCATCATCCAGCTTTAGATATCAGTTGTGAATTAATGGAAAAACTTGACAACAAAAATAACCTAGAATCTTCTTATACAAATTGTTATAATTTTCGTAAGGCAAATTTTCCACTTATGTATAATATGATATCAAATATTGACTGGACTTTTTTAGAAAGCTTTTATAGTGCCGATGATGCATGTACATATTTTTATGGAAAGTTGTATAATGTGTTAGATCGTTGCGTACCCAATTATTCAGCGCATAATAAAAAAACATATCCTCCTTGGTTTAATCCCAGTATCATTAAAAAAATAAGAGAAAAATCAAAATTTTGGCGTCAATATAAAAAATCTGATGTGTCCAACACATGACTTTCCTATCTAGTTATTACAGGCTTTTTCCGGTAATTTTGTACAACCTATTGCAGCATCTCTATAAATGTTTAGAGGATAAACTAAATATATACATTGTCCACATACCGCGAAACATTTTTCTATAGATATTCATTGAAAATGAAAATACTGAAAAATTTAAATTTAGCACTTTTCCTACAATTTTTCCATTACGGTCCATTTTAAAAAAATCATGTATGAACAAATATTATAGAGATCGATATCGCAAACAACTTTTATTTTAACAATTTTCATAAAAATCAGAATTTTGCACATTTTGTCAAATTTTTCGAATACGGACCATTTCAGGAAATTTTTACATAAAACAAAAATTATAGATAATAATATTAGAAATAACTTTTATTTGAACAATTTTTTCTCCAAACATAAATAACAGATATATTCCATAAAATATAAAAACGGCCTCCCATAAAGTACCCCCCCAGATGTTCCGACTTTGTCCAAAATCTAATAATTTCACGTCAGGCCGAAATAAAACTTAAGTTTAAAATTTAATGTTTTTTTCTTTATCCGTTTTTGAGTTTTCTTCAAATTTCGAAATTTACACATTTTCTAAAATATCTCGAATACGGTCCATTTTAGAGAAATTATTTATAGGATAAAAATTATAGAGAATTATATTACAAACAACTTTTATTTGAACAATTTTTATAAAAAAAAATATTTTTTTACATTTTGTTAAATTTCGCGAATACGGACCATTTTAGGAAAATTTTGTATATAACAAAAATTATAGATAATAAAATAAGAAGTAACTTTCATTTGAAGAATTTTCTTCCCCAAACGTAAATAACAGATATATTTCATAAAATATAAAAATGACCACCCATAAAGTACCCCCCAGATGTTCCGACTCTGCCCAAAATCTAATCAGCTCATTAGACGCTGGAACAAAGCTTAAGTTTAAAATTTGGTGTTTTTCCGTGTATCGGTTCATGAGTTATGCGTTATACAGACACAGACACAGACACAGACACAGACACAGACACAGACACAGACACAGACACAGACACAGACACAGACACAGACACAGACACAGACACAGACACAGACACAGACACAGACACAGACACAGACACAGACACAGACACAGACACAGACACAGACACAGACACAGACACAGACACAGACACAGACACAGACACAGACACAGACACAGACACAGACACAGACACAGACACAGACACAGACACAGACACAGACACAGACACAGACACAGACACAGACACAGACACAGACACAGACACAGACACAGACACAGACACAGACACAGACACAGACACAGACACAGACACAGACACAGACACAGACACAGACACAGACACAGACACAGACACAGACACAGACACAGACACAGACACAGACACAGACACATACACAGACACAGACACAGACACAGACACAGACACAGACACAGACACAGACACAGACACAGACACAGACACAGACACAGACACAGACACAGACACAGACACAGACACAGACACAGACACAGACACAGACACAGACACAGACACACACACACACACACACACACACACACACACACACACACACACACACACACACACACACACACACACACACACAGACACACACACACACAAATAGTCAAAACGGATTCAGGGGACCTCAAAACGTAAAAATCCGTCGAAAACTCGAGGTCGAAAAAAATCATGATTCCTATACTTTCCTTATATCTGTATACAGATAGGAAAGTAAAAAGACAATGATATCAGGGCTTTCGAAAAATTTAAGCGCATAAGAGCTGAAGTTAAAATTGCAATTAAAACGGCACATGAAAAATTATCTGTTAAAAGCAGAGAATGATATATCTATTAACTCTAACAAGTTTTGGGCCTACGTCAACAGTAGAAAAAGTTCTAGTAAAGTTGCTAATAACGTGACCTATGAAAATAATACACTGGATAATCCTGCTGACATACTAAATAGTTTTGCTGATCTTTTTAGCAAGTCCTACGTTCATTCTAAAGTTTCTCATGTTGATGTGAATGAACTTCAATCAACTTGTTTAAATATTGACAGTTTTGACGAAAGCCAGGTACTTGACGCATTAAAATCTATAAAACCTAAGCGTACTACGGGACCATGGGCGAAGTTATGTCATCAGATCTGGGGGGGCTAAAGCCCTAACCCTAGTCATATAATATATAATAGTTCTAGAGGTATACCTACTGAAGTTAAGTAAAAAAATTGTGGCGAATCTATGAAAATGGATAAAATATCATATATCGATTCTAAACAAAGTTTTGCAAAATTTCAATATTGTGAATTTGTAGATATCCATTTATGGTAAAAAACTAAATTTTACGACTTGTACTTGGAAAATAATGAATACTTCAGTTTTGATTTTGACATTAAGACCATATAGATTGCAATTTGCTGGAGACTTTTTCGCAGATTTCATTTTTAGCATAAACACTATCACATACTATAAGAAATAAACAAATTTAAAGCTAAAAAGTAAGAAAAACTCGAATTGTAATTGATACAAATTAAAATGTAAACAATGAACTCGTTGCCAAATGACGAACTGATTTTAAAACAAAATGAATAAATGAACTGAAATCTACTTCTGGCAACACTGAACGATATCCTACTTATAGGGACCTTCTACAAATTTCCTCCAGAGGGCGTATCACTTAGCTTGAATCGCGAATAAAGATCCTTCCAATTATATCTTCTCAAGGAAGTGTAGCATTTGGAGTGGCTTCAAGTTAGGTAAATCTCCCTCTTCTATTTGATATGCTCCTAGGTATAGTGCCCTTGGATTCTGAAGTGCTCCCCATTTAGTTAGAATGTGAATGAAGATTTTTTCCTCCTCCTCACAAAATCTGCACTATCTTCTACTACTCTCAGTTTACTAAGGTGTCATTTTAGTTGGCAATGTCCAGTAAGGATCCCTGTTACAAGTGTTCTCACTACTAGAAAAATGTATATTATGATAACAGCTTAAAATACAATCTGGCTAATGTGGAACACCCCGAAAGCCTTGCCAGACTCGTCTAATGACCGTCAGGCGCGGTAAATTCGGCACGTTCGATTACTATTCCTCTCCTCGTTTAACTACCTGGCTTGTCAGGTCCGACCGAAATACGGTTTTATAACCGAAACAGAAACCAAATTTCGGCTCCTTTTTTAGTTTCGGCCGAAACAGGAACAATAACTTTCTTTTAAGGCTTATTGAAATTTGCAATATCTCATTGTAATCCTTGTTTTAGACTAATTAACTCGTATTATAAATTTTAGCTACATTTACTTGTTACCTGTTTATTTATGTGATCAAAAGAAGCCATTAATAAATTTATTGACATGTTCACTTGAAACAAAGCAGAAAAGTTTGTGTGTACGTGCACTGTGTAGGAATGGCACCCGGCACAGTCGCCATTGTGCCGGACACAACCAATTGTGATACGAAAACTTTTAAAAGTAGTTTCGCTGTCGGCTGCAGTTTCGGTCAGTTTTCCGCCGAAACCGAAACTGTAGTCGAAACTATTATTTAAAGCCAAAGTTAGCCGAAACCGTAACCGAACCTTCGGTCGGACACTACTTGTGAGTCTGGCAGGCCTCCGTAATTGTAATCGTCAGCCAGACGTGTATTTTCACTTACGAATATTTTTAAATTTATCCTAAGTAGATGGATAAAGTTCTTAAAATATGCGTGAGTGTGCAAAAATTTACTGATAATAATTTAGGCA
>OV651816.1:60073-75401 GCA_927349885.1 Psylliodes chrysocephalus | reverse complement strand
TGACCGGTGGCCAGTAGGTCAGTCAATACAAAGAATCATATATTTCTATTATAACATAACTAAAATACCTACATCTTTTAATCATAAGGACATAAGTTAAAAACCATTTTAATATTTGCATTAGAATGAAGCAATAATAACTTAAAGAGACGAGGTCTTAAAGTAATAGCTGGTACAGCATGTTTTTTAAACGTTTCCTCATTGCTGCTAGAATGAAATCACTTAACTATGAAATGTGTTTTAAAAACGGCATTTATAGCAGTCAGTGTTCAGTCTTAGGATCTCTTCCTAAAGCCCTTATCCAAGCTGCATACATATTAAAAAATAATTAAAAAAAAACATATTATATACCTATATAGTTTTCGGTTTTGGGTGCCCTAAAAGAGGACACTTAGCCGACAATTTGGCTCAGATAGCTAAAACCCAAAAGTCACACCCCGAACCAGGACGTATTGCTATCCTTTTAAGTAAAAAATAACTACAAATAACATACCTGAAAAATGAAGGCGTCTAACTTTACACCAAAAAAACCATACACTTTTTCCCATTGTTGCAAGCACCCGATGACGATTAGGTAGATATTAACTAGAAGCATGTACTTAATGGTTATAAAGCTTATTTTAACACAAAAAGAATAAAGCACTAGTCGAAAAGCAGCAATCAAATATAAATAGACCACAATATTAAAATTCAAATTAAAAACTATATAAAAGACAAATACTCTAAAAGCGCAAAAGATCAGAACCAAATAAAATGAATAATCATAATAACCTAAAAATCACACTAAAATTGCAAAAACTATTACTGTAAAATCATGAGATTACATCAATAATGCAAATGCGTCGGAATATCGCAAATGTCAAAAGTACAGTGTTTCCATGAAAATTTAGCTATGTTTTTAGCAGTATTATAGGACCATTTCTACCACGCGCATCCAACGATATTGGCGTTCCACAGTTCACTGTATTTTCCTCACACCTCTAGTGTAAATGATTTGACATAACGAAACTAACAATAATTATAATTAATGTAGAGTAATAAGTGATTCGTGAATTCTAAATAAAACAATTATTATTTAAAAGTGTAAAAGGAAATGTAATTTATTTCCCTATTTTCTTCTGTAATATCTTCAATTATTATGTTTAATTTCTATAAATAAACCAACTGGTTAGGTGAAACATTGTGATATAAGATTTTATTTATGTGTCCTATGCGTACACTTTAATATACAAAACACCTGGAACATTCTTTAAATAATTGTGGTCGTAGAAATAATTGTGTACATAACTCGTTTGAAAGTGTATTTTATGCACTTGCCAAATATATTATCCATACAGATTAATCAGACTATTTTTTTACTTAACTTCAGTACATCTCTTACTATTAAAACTATTTTTATCAGTGGAAAAAAAGGGCCGTGTTCTCGTATGTTTTGACGCATTTTCGGTCTCAGCCCATCGGATCCCCCCTCTAAATATATATGAATTTCGCTTAGAATTGCTAATCCTACAATTCTCTATTCGTGCTTGCTGACTGGGAAAATAAATACCGTAAATCGTTACTGTCTCCTGGACTATACAATAGATGATGATGAGAACTTCACAACAAATACACTTTTATGAATGGCTAGTTGGGGATGTGGAATTTTATGGACCCAATGAACCCAAACGAGAGGCATCCTGGCCAATTTATCTATTTCTATTTTCAGTACCTCGATATCAGCGACTTTAGACACTGTATCAATGAAAAACCGTTACACATGCAACAAAAGGTTGTTGAAAATTTCCCAAAAAAATGCCATAATTTTAGCCACGCATTTAGCGCATCAAAACAAACAACTTTTGTCAAATATAAGTTTTGAAAATTTACCATTTTTGTTTGATATTTGTAAACCCTAAAATAACCCTAACGAGCTGTCTATGATAATGATAAAAGAAATAATTAAAATAAAATCTAGCAAAGTCTTTAATACATGATTCACAATGTTGTACATTTTTTGCTACAAGTCAAATGACTAACACGCCGTACGATTATTTTTAATTTTAGTTTTGTACATGTCAGGTAAGCTTGCGGTTCGATTTATTTTGCTTCTTAAAATGCCGATTTTTACCAATAGTGAATAACGTGGTGTTAGTTTAGAACGAGTAAAATCAAATTTTTATAGGCGTGTTCAATTATGCAAATATAAAGGAGGACATTTTGAACATTTGTTATAAACTTGTGAAATGATTTGTGCATTTTTTAAAATAAGAAGGCTATAAAAGATTTTTTTGGTAAGTCAAAAATTCTTTATTTCTTGATGTGCAAAGATTAACAAAACATTGTTTACATATTTAGTTTTATAACAGAACCAAATTTTATAGCACATAATATACCATTACAGTGGAAATAATCTGGACCAGTAAACTGTATTTTAATCTAATTAACAAAATTAATCCGAAAAATAAGAAAGTGTATTAATTACGCCTGGTATTATGAAATCTAGAAAGGTGAAGTTTTGTAACCAAGGCTACCTCTAAAAAGTTAGGTATCGCACCTTTCAACCTTCATGACAACAATGTAAACCTTTTCTAATTCGCTGTTGCTATAGTCTATTTTTATGTATGAGAGAGTAATAAAACAGCATTTCTAATGCAAAACTTAGTACGGTCATTTTAAATATTTTTACAGAATCTAAATATTTCCTAAAATTGTAATAAATGTACCTGAGCTATTACAAGTTTTGGGTCTTTTATTGGTCCTCTATAAACATAAGCTGTACAGAACAATAGAAAAAGGTTTGGACAGGCCAAAAGCCTTGTGTATTAAAGATTACATAACCGTATCTTAAGATTATTTTCAATAAGTACCTATTTGCCAGTTTTGTTTTATTTTAATTCCAAGAATCTCTTACAGTAATCGAATTATAAGTAGATAAATACCTTCTCAACAAATTTCATCGAAAATGCGATTATAGGTTTTCCATTTAGTAAGGAGGTCCAAGTTGTGTATTCTTGACAGTTTACTAAATGTCGTTTAGTTGCAACTTGCAAGGTGCAGTGTAAATTCTAGTGTGATCATGGAAAATTTGGAAGGGCCACGTAAACGACCAAAAATCGGTCCTTTAACAGTCAATGAAAAACATTAATATTTAATTGTTTTAAATCATTTAAGACAAACATTTATGTAAAAGTGTTGATGACACAGTGGAATTAGTAGTACGATTTACAGAGTTGTTAAAGAAAAGAAATGTGGCGAGTTTCAAACAGCACGTAAAGCTCCAGGAAAACCAAAATTTCAATTAGAAAATCTTTTGAAAGAAAGACTTCGAAGGAAAGTGCATGCGTTCTTCTTTAGAAAAGAATTTCCGACAGTAGACAAAGTTCTTGCCACGGTTCGAGATGATAAGGATTACCCTGAAATGAGTCGAAACACACTATGGAAACTTTTAAACGAAATAGGTTTTTTATGGAAAAAGCATTCCAGGAAGTCTATTTTAATAGAAAGAAGCGATATTGTAGTATGGAGAATAAATTACCTAAGGACTATAAAAGAAATGAGAAACCAAAGAAGAAATATATTTTTTTTAGATGAAACATGGATCAACGAGGGACATAAACCAAATAAATTTTGGCAAGATCAAACTGTTACAAGTCGAAGACAGGCTTATTTAAATAATTTATCTACTGGTTTAAATCCACCATCAGGAAAGGGGCGCAGACTAATAATAGTACACATCGGTAGTTCAAACGGTTTTGTTAAAGGTGGTTTATTGACTTTTGAATCTACTCGTACCAGTGACTACCATGAGGACATGAATGCTGATGTCTTTAAAGAGTGGTTCGAACAAATTATAGATCTTCTTCCTCAGAACTGTATATTAGTAATGGATAAGGCAAGTTATCACTCGAGACTTATAGAAAAAATGCCCACAACCAAGTGGTTAAAAAAAGATTTACAGAATTGGCTAAATTCAAAGAATATTAAGTTCCATCCCGGTTCTGTGAGAAAAGAACTGTATCATTTGTGTTCCCTTCATAAAGAGAAATTCAAAAAATATGAAATGGTTAGATAACCACCATATCATTGCGAAGTAAACCCGATTGAACTGATATGGTCACAGATAAAGGGAGAAGTTTCAAGAAAAAATAATTCTTTTAAAATGAGTGATGTTAAACAGTTGTTTTTGGAGGCTGTAAATAATGTGAAGCCTGAAAATTGGGAAAAGGCAGTAAATCATACGATTAAAGAAGAAGAAAAAATGTGGAAGTTGGAAAATATTACTGATGAAATGATCGAGCCACTCATTGTAAATATTGGTTGCGACAGTTCATCTTCTGATTTCGATTCTGATTTGGATTTGTAGGTAAGAAGTAGTTTTTATATTAAAATTATTATTTATGAACGTAACGTTGTTTAAAAGTCAAAGTTTAAACCCTTATACCTACATAACCCGTTAGACACAATGTTCTTAACATACCTTGTGGAAAAATAAAACATTTTAGAAAAATTGCACTTTTTTACCTTCAGCTGTTTAGAAGTTATAACAAGCAGGTTAATTAGGTGAAAATATAAGCACAGCTTATACAATACAGCTAAAACACTCTCTTGGCGGCAACGGTTTGCGTCGATTTCGTCGCGCATCGCTTAAGTTCCGCCTTCGAAGGGAAAAGACGGTTTTGGTGTTCAGAAGCGTACTTAGGTAAGGTGTTGAGTCGTGCGTATAATTTCGTTGATTGTATAATTTCGTGGAGCCTATAATTTCGTTGATTTTGTTTGAGTTAAAGGTACTGTTATTATTTTGGTGACTCTTTAGCTATATGAGTAGAATGAGTGAAAAAAAAAGACATCATTCTGTTTGTGCAGTCAAAAGCTGTTTTAATAAGGGTTATACCTGCAAGAAAACATTCTTTAGTTTTCCCAAGGACCCAAACCGATAAGTACCACATTATAAGAAATTTTCATTGTTAAAAATATAATTTATACAGGGTATTCCATTAGTGCGTTATTGTTCATTATTTTGTTGTAGACACTCAAGAAAGTTTTAAATAAAAGTTATATGGATTTGAAAAATACCTACATATTTTAAAAATATCTTTGGATATACAGGGTGTCACGTTTTTGCCTGGCAAATTAAAATGTATGTTTTTTAAATGGAACACCTTGTATTTTATTTTATGATAAAATTATTAACACCCTAAATTATTGTAAAGACGAATTGATACAGAAAAATTTTATCAGGTATGTGTGTGGTTACCTTTTAATAAAAGCCTTGCGGATCCACTCCTCTGCGATACCTGTCTTAAATATAACAAAGATCACGTTGAATTAGATGATTTTTCTTTTTATTGCTTTTTAAAGGCATATGATAACGCCAATCCAGATACATACTGTCAAATGATGAATTTGTAGAACTAATATTCAATATTGAAAAGATATTTCAAAATAATTTTGAAGAATTGGCTACAAAAAATAACATTTGTACCACACTTTTAGAATTAATTAACCCAATACCCTTTAGTCATCCATGCTAACGTTTTCCAAAAGAATAACTTATTTTATTGTATGTTTAATCTCAATAACTAAAAAATATACTGACAATTAGTTTGACAGAATTGTCATTTATTTAAAATTTTAAAAATAATAGCAGTCGGTTGATCAAAATATGAACGGTGATTGGCGAATTTATTTTTTTTTGCAGTGTTCTCACTACCTAGAATGGAAATGAAATATATTCGTTCAATTGAAGGCAATAGCATACTTTTTCGTTTTGTAATCTGTGCATGGATATTAGCCAATCTATGCACATACTACAAAACGAAAAAGTATGTTATTGCGTTCAACTACGAATATATTTCATATCCATTTTAGGTAGTGAGAATACTTTAACAAAATTAAATCTACAAATCACAGTTCATATTTTGGTCACCCAACTCCTATTATTTAAATTTTTTTAAATAAGTGACAATTCTGTTAAACTAATTGTCAATATATATTTTAGTTATTGATATTAAATATACATTAAAATTTTTGTGTAGACTCGATAAATAATAGCATTTTTGTTTTTATTGTGTCCACATTTAAAAAAAAAATAAATTTTAATCAAACTACATGATACTAATTTAATTACGAGTATTAAAACTAAAGTCCTGAAAGTTTCGGTGAAGATGAGGATAGAGCATCTGCCTTCCACGCGAAAAGCCCGGGATCGAATCTAGGCCGAGGACTACTTAATTTTTCATGTTAATTTTATTTTATAAATTAGTCAACTTCGTAAATTATTTTAAAATTAGTTATTTTGTCTAAATAACCTAAAATAATTTTTTAAATTTGTAGATTTTCGTTAGTGGGTCGTAGAAAAAATATACTGACCATATCGAGTGGATTGTTCATATCACAATCAGACGATTGAGTACTCCGCATACGACGTCGTGCTCAAACTTCGTCTTTGTGTGATATTGCTATCATATCCACCCTTGTTGAACAAACTATAATTTATTTGATTTCTTCGTTTAAACCAAAACTTAAGTTTTACATCAGAAATAGGAACTAAATTAATTTACTTTTCAAGTTTTCTTATAAAAATCGATATTACTTTCTCCAAGTACAAATTTAGTACCTACCTAAAATAAGTACTAATTATGTAATATCGTGTAATATTTATTGTAATTCAAATTTCACATTACTATAAAGTTTCAAAATTCCCTACTTCGGTATGGCCAGATAAAAATTGAATATATTATATTAATAAAAACTGTCAAAGTATTACTTCTACAAATCTGTATTTCAATTAATAAGAATACATCTAAATATAACCAATATTGTTAAAATAAAAGCACAAATTCTTTATAATTCCAAAATACCATAGAGTTCCCAGACCTCAGTCGAAGCATTCGTTTATCTAGGTATAAACCCTTTGCGCGAAGAGTAACACTTGCCAGAGACACGGGGTACCACTTGATTTGCATCCACGAGCGTGACACAATTCTTTAACAATTGAAGCCCTTGGTGTAAAAAGGATCCAAGCCACAATTTGTCGTGAAGTGACTGTTTTAGCTCAAAACATTTGTTAACGAGGATTTTACTAGCCACATACAAATTATTTTACCTCTAATCCGAAAGATGTGCTATTTTTCGTAATATTTATATTTAAATAATGTTTCTAATTATATTTGACAGATTTAAAACAAATTAAAAATTTAATTTCCCAAAACTTACTTAATATGGCATGTAAACAACCTTATTACGCCAAGGTTTTCAATTCTTTCAATAATAAAAAAATTGTTTAATCCGGGCCCGACTTTTCCCTCGAATCTAACAGAGATAGCACCATTCCGTCTTGCTTGGTTCTCGACCGCCAGATCAAAGACGCCGACACGGAGTTGTGGAGCTGTATTGTATAAGCTGTGATATAAGTGTATACTCGAGGAATAACTTCAAAAAATATTTTAACTGTCTACTAAAAGAAGCGATACGCCTAAGGATTACGAACGCGTTATTATTTTAATACTCTCTCATACATAAAAATAGACGCTAAAGTGTACACAAATCAAAAAATTATACAGTGAACACCATAAGTCTTACCCCCCTATCTAACTCATTACTGGAGTCTTGTTAGGAAAATTGCCGAGACAGGTCGATTTTTGATTTTTACAATGTATATTTTTGTATAATTAGTTTACCCTTAATTTCATCCCTTACTGGAGGGGAGCAACCCTTTCGAAAAATTTAAATGGCATGGGGTGGTGAGTGATAGCTCATTTGAAAGGGGGTTTTATTCTCTATTCAACCGTGCAAAAAAAAATTTAAATTTGCTTCATTACGTGTTGATTTATTAATGTTTAAAAATAACAAAACCTCACAAAATAGGAAAGCAACTAAACTAACAGTGATCTTCTAATGGCAAAAAGTCTTACTTCACGTCTGAACCAAAACCGAAATCATGGAGGGCCGAATTTTAATTCTAAGGATGAGTGCGCTACGTTAAATTCCGTTATTCTGAAACAACAATTAGTCGAGAATTATTGAAGCAAATTTCAAAATTTTTTACACGGTTGAATAGAGAATAAAACTCTTTCAAATGAGCTATCACTCACCACCCCATGCCATTTAAATTTTTCAAAAGGGTTCCTCCCCTCCAGTAAGGGATGAAATTAAGGGTAAACTATTCATACAAAATTGTACATTGTAGAAAACAAAAATCGACGTGTCTCGGCGATTTTCCTAACAAGACTCTAGTAATGAGTTAGATAGGGGGGGTAAGACTTATGGTGCTCACTGTATACACGCGAAACGTCATATTGCTGTGGTGGGAGGTATTTGTGTGAATGCGTGTTGTTTTTTTTCATTTACGCGTGACTAGCAGCTAGCAGTAGTATTTTATAAACCTTAGAAGCAAATTTCACATACATGAACAAATAATAATAATAATGCCGTGGCAACAAGAAAATGAAGCAACGAATTCTCGTAGGGTGGCGGCTTCGCCGCCACCAGAAACTTTCAATCCATTCCTGGCTACGCCGACCGGCATGGACACAGCTCATCTACTCTGTCAAGACGTTTCGCGTGTATATAACTTTTTGAATTTCGTACAAGTTAGCATGTACCTAGACACTGTGTTTCTCATTAAATTTTATAATTCTTTAAAAAGTTACATTAAAAAAACTTGTTGCTGCCACAGATTATTTTCGCTGTGATAGTACCTTATCTTGATGCCTTCTGTATTTTTTGTTTATCCAATATTTACTATTCATATTTCTCGATTAACCTCAGTGGCGGGTAACTAAAACAAATTAAAATTTTTGAAAAAAAAAATCTTGATTACTAGGGCTATTAGAAATAAACTCATTTGACAAAAGTTGTTGTTTTGATGCGCTAAATACATGGTTAAAATTATGGCACTTTTTTTCTGGGATGTGATGTTTCATACATAATTCCCAAATGTCTACATTATAATACAATAAATATTGAAATCCTTTTGCTACAAAAAAAAACATGTTTTATTGAACTATTAAATCTTGCGCTCTCATTAAAACATTCTTTATATTTAGGTGTAATCTACATCAAAGTAACAATTGTCACTAAATTGGTATTTCGTTCAAAATATTAGTGTTGACTATTGAACGCTTTTCAATACGCTTTGCAAATGTTAGTATTAATAAAAAATAAGTAACTTACTTACAAACGACCCGCCACCTAGAGTCCATTTGGTAAACTTCAAAAAAACGAGGACATTTTAAAAGAAAAGCATGGTTTATGTTTTAAGATTTTTATTAACAAGAGATAAATGTTTTCATTAATCGTAGTCTGTTTCTATAACCTTATGGGTATGAGCTGTTTGATCACAAGGTTCTTCCTGATTTATGTCTTCTATATTTTCAATTTTTTCCTCTCTTTGAGTGACTATGGGATTTATTTTATTGGCTTCTATCTCAGGAATATCTGTAATTGTTAATTTTTCCGTACTTGTACTGATTTCACCTATTGCTGGTATTTCGATTTTTCTTGATTTTCCATCCAAGGGTATATCCTGACTGGGATAATTTATAGAATTATTATCTGAAACAATAGAATTTAGCTTCATAAAATATTTCATTTGATGGGAATTGAGAAGGTGATTTTAAAAAGATATAGATGATATTCAAAAAATAAGATCAACGATTCTGTAATAACTATGGACAACTCTGAATTAAATCCAAACTAACACTTAAAAGTAAAAGAATTGTACGCTAAGACATCTGTGAATTTTTCCAAGAGATACTTTAAAAATATGTTTTGTGAATTAATCCATATGAGTAAATTTAATGCATTTGGTTTTAGATTTATTGTAGTTAATAATGGTTGTATTTTTTTTTAACAAATTTCGTTTCATACAATTTTATCTTCCAATATTCTAGCAAATGAATTGTTCGAAATACCAACTTCTTGATAACAAGAATACGATTTTAGATTATTCTTTTTTTGTTAGTAAGGACCCCCTTACCTTACCTCAGGGGTAGCCGCATATACATTTGGTCAAAATCTAATAATTGGATCCAAAACGGATAGAGGAACATTAAATTTTAAACTTGAGTTTTATTTCGGCCTAACGTGAAATGATTAAATTTTGGACAAAGTCGAAACATTTGGGAGGCCGTTTTTATATTTTATGGAATATATCTGTTTTTTATGTTTGGGGAAGAAAACTGTTTAAATAAAAGTTACTTCTAATATTATTATCTATAATTTTTGCTTTATGTCAAATTTTCCTGAAATGGTCCGTATTCGAGAAATTTGACAAAATGTGCAAAATTCTGATTTTTAAAAAAATTGTTAAACTAAAAGTTGTTTGCGATATCGATCTCTATAATTTTTGTTTTAACATGATTTTTCTAAAATGGACCGTAATGGAAAAATTGGAGAAAAGTGCTAAATTTAAATTTTTCAGTATTTTTGTTTTCAATAGAAAAATGTTTCGAGTTAGATGTATGTGGAAAATGTATATATTTAGTTTATCCTCTAATAGACCAAGAGCCCACTGCAAATTTTTACCGTCATCTGATAACGAAATGAAATATACCCCAAAAGCAAGGAAAAACATTGTACTTTACCAAATGGCACCTGTGCCAATCCCTATCCTGAGCAAAGTAGCTTAAAAAAATTATTTTATATTAAAAAAATCACATAAGGCATGACAGCTCTAATTTCGTTTGCCCTTAAAGTTTTCCAGAAAATTCCACACCTGTAATTTTGAACCAATCAAAATACGTGTTTTTGACAGATCACCATGGCAACGGAGGTATTTTAGTAGAATTTTTTTTTCTCGTGGGGTACCCAACAGCGAATTATACTGGAAATTTTTTGACGTTTACAATAACAGACCATTTTTGACAGACTGGTTTTTATTTGTTCACATAATAGATTTAGTTTTGATACATTTTAGTTACAATGCTAAGGTGTTTTCTATATTCTTCGGCCACTTCTTTTCTTCTTAATGGCGAAAATGCAGGACTTTGGATGCTTTGAATTATGTGTATATGTCTAATAAAATATATATAATATTTAGACACTAATTTATTCACCTTTTTCCCATTCAGCACTTTGAATTTTGCGTAGTTTAGGTGCAAATATTCGTGGACAATTCGGAACAAATTTTCGTTTTTCAAGTTGGAGCCACAATCCTCTATTAATCCGAGTAAGTAAGTCATGGTGCAATGATTGATCATTACATCAGACAATTTCACGCATATTTTGCATAGCGTATGATTTTCAAATCGATTCATTTTTAAACAAATAGGTAATTTTGTTGGTTTTACTTGCTGTGCAATATTCTTTATCGCAACAAAACGCGAGTTATTTAATGTTTTGAACTGTCAAAATACAATGATCACAGCCTCCTACGATTGATGCTTGCTGACGCTGGTTATGAATTTCATACCATTTTAAAGCGCTCATAACGCATGTTAATAAAAACGCAGAAAAACAACTTGTAGTTATTCAAAACTTACGTAAAATTAAAGAATATACTATTTTCTATTTTCAAATGGTATTCCCATGCAACTACAATGAGTAGAAATAAGCAATTTGAAGGCCTCAATAATTGCAGCGAAACATTTTTTTACGTCGGGCCGCTTGACAACTTCAAAACTGAAATTATATTCGAGGTTAGGGTCTCACTTAGTTACCATGACAACTCAACAATCAAGGCGACAACACCTTTTTTGTTTCACTGGTGACTTGGAGAAAATAATTTGCATTGTTGAGAAACGAAAAATAAATTTTAAAAATATTTAATTTTCAACCATAATTCGGCGTGGAATTTTCTTACCGAATACCACGCGAGGTCAAATTAATATCAGGAAATTTTTTCTCGCTCATGAATATTTTTAGAAAATTTCCCTCGTCTGCGACTCGGGAAATTTTCAAATTATTCATGAGCTCGAAAAAATTTCCGGAAATAATTTGACCTCTAGTGGTATTACTAGTGAAAATAACATTCAAATATATCTTGATATATATCGTTAAAGGGAAATATTTTCTTCCTCTTAACATCGCACAAAAACATCTATCCACGATTAGTAGGTAAATATCATTAAAAATATGAATCAATGTTTGCTTATTTAAAAATTTATTTGTATTCCTATTGTTGTGATTCATTTTTACAGGTTGCCATAGAAACGACAAAAAAACTACTATGATTATGGTTTAAAATAATTTTCTAACAAGAGTTTATAAATATTATTGACTATCTCTGCAAATGGTTTATACAATACCATCCTTCTTCCTTTCATACATAAACATGGTTTAAAAGGTAGGTAAAAATATTAATAATTCAGGTTTAAAAGATTCGCAATGAATTAGGATTGTAATTTTCAGGGAAAACATAATTGTCGCTGTCATGTTTTATTTGATTTTAAGAATATAAAATAATTTTTTTTAACCACTTTGCTCAGGATAGGGATTGGCACAGGTGCAATTTGGTAAAGTACAATCACAGCTTATACAATACAACTAAAACACTCTCTTGGCGGCAACGGTTTGCGTCGATTTCGTCGCGCATCGCTTAAGCTCCGCCTTCGAAGGGAAAAGACGGTTTTGGCGTTCAGAAGCGTACTTAGGCAAGGTGTTGAGTCGTGCGTATAATTTCGTTGATTGTATAATTTCGTGGAGCCTATAATTTCGTTGATTTTGTTTGAGTTAAAGGTACTGTTATTATTTTGGTGACTCTTTAGCTGTGAGTAGAATGAGTTTGTGCAGTCAAAAGCTGTTTTAATAAGGGTTATACATGCAAGAAAACATTCTTTAGTTTTCCCAAGAACCCAAACCGATAAGTACTACATTATAAGAAATTTTCATTGTTAAAAATATAATTTATACAGGGTGTCTCATTAGTGCGTTATTGTTCATTATTTTGTTGTAGACACGCAAGAAAGTTTTAAATAAAAGTTATATGGATTTGAAAAATACCTACATATTTTAAAAATATCTTTGGATATACAGGGTGTCACGTTTTTGCCTGGAAAATTAAAATGTATGTTTTTTAAATGGAACACCTTGTATTTTATTTTATGATGAAATTATTAACACCCTAAATTATTGTAAAGACGAATTGCTACAGAAAAATTTTATCAGGTATGTGTGTGGTTTCCTTTTAATAAAAGCCTTGCGGATCCACTCCTGCGATACCTGTCTTACATATAACAAAGATCACGTTGAATTAGACGATTTTTCTTTTTATTGCTTTTAAAAGGCATATGATAACGCCAATTCAGATACATTTGGAAATCTGCAACTGTCAAATGATGAATTTGTAGAACTAATATTCAATATTGAAAAGATATTTTAAAATAATTTTGAAGAATTGGCTACAAAAAATAACATTTGTACCACACTTTTAGAATTAATTAACCCAATACCCTTTAGTCATCCATGCTAACGTTTTCCAAAAGAATAACTTATTTTATTGTATGTTTAATCTCAATAACTAAAAAATATACTGACAATTAGTTTGACAGAATTGTCATTTATTTAAAATTTTAAAAATAATAGCAGTCGGTTGATCAAAATATGAACGGTGATTGGCGAATTTATTTTTTTTTGCAGTGTTCTCACTACCTAGAATGGATATGAAATATATTCGTTCATTTGAAGGCAATAGCATACTTTTTCGTTTTGTAATCTGTGCATGGATATTAGCCAATCTACGCACATACTACAAAACGAAAAATTATGTTATTGCGTTCAACTACGAATATATTTCATATCCATTTTAGGTAGTGAGAACACTTTAACAAAATTAAATCTACAAATCACAGTTCATATTTTGGTCACCCAACTCCTATTATTTAAAAATTTTTAAATAAGTGATAATTCTGTTAAACTAATTGTCAATATATATTTTAGTTATTGATATTAAATATACATTAAAATTTTTGTGTAGACTCGATAAATAATAGCATTTTTGTTTTTATTTTGTCCACATTTAAAAAAAAATAAATTTTAATCAAACTACATGATACTAATTTAATTACGAGTATTAAAACTAAAGTCCTGAAAGTTTCGGTGAAGATGAGGACAGAACATCTGCCTTCCATGCGAAAAGCCCGGGATCGAATCTAGGCCGAGGACTAATTAATTTTTCATGTTTATTTTATTTTATAAATTAGTCAACTTCGTAAATTATTTTAAAATTAGTTATTTTGTCTAAATAACCTAAAATTATTTTTTAAATTTGTAGATTTTCGTTAGTGGGTCGTAGAAAAAATATACTGACCATATCGAGTGGATTGTTCATATCACAATCAGACGATTGAGTACTCCGCCTACGACGTCGTGCTCAAACTTCGTCTTTGTGTGATATGGCTATCATATCCACCCTTGTTGAACAAACTACAATTTATTTGTTTTCTTGGTTTAAGTTTTACATCAGAAATAAGAACTAAATTAATTTACTTTTCAAGTTTTCTTGTAAAAATCGATATTACTTTCTCCAAGTACAAATTTAGTACCTACCTAAAATAAGTACTAATTATGTAATATCGTGTAATATTGTAAGTCAAATTTCACATTACTATAAAGTTTCAAAATTCCCTACTTCGGTATGGTCAGATAAAAATTGAATATATTATATTAATAAAAACTGTTAAAGTATTACTTCTACAAATCTGTATTTCAATTAATAAGAATACATCTAAATATAACCAATATTGTTAAAATAAAAGCACACATTCTTTATAATTCCAAAATACCATAGAGTTCCCAGACCTCAGTCGAAGCATTCGTTTATCTAGGTATAAACCCTTTGCGCGAAGAGTAACACTTGCCAGAGACACGGGGTACCACTTTATTTGCATCCACGAGCGTGACACATTTCTTTAACAATTGAAGCCCTTGGTGTAAAATGGATCCAAGCCACAATTTGTCGTGAAGTGACTGTTTTAGCTCAAAACATTTGTTAACGAGGATTTTACTAGCCACATACAAATTATTTTACCTCTAATCCGAAAGATGTGCTATTTTTCGTAATATTTATATTTAAATAATTTTTTTAATTATATTTGACAGATTTAAAACAAATTAAAAATTTAATTTCCCAAAACTTACTTAACATGGCATGTAACCAACCTTATTACGTCAAGGTTTTCAATTTTTTCAATAATAAAAAAATTGCTTAATCCGGGCCCGACTTTTCCCTTTAATCTAACAGAGATAGCACCATTCTGTCTTGCTTGGTTCTCGACCGCCAGATCAAAGACGCCGACACGGAGTTGTGGAGCTTTATTGTATAAGCTGTGGTACAATGTTGTTACATGCTATTGGAGCATATTTCATTTCGTTATCAGATGACGGTCGAAATTTGCAGTGGGCTCTC
>OV651816.1:20258-59573 GCA_927349885.1 Psylliodes chrysocephalus | reverse complement strand
AGGTTGACGATTCGAATCAATATTGGTCCAAGACAATCATGACATTGGCCTAATATTGGCAAATATTTCGAAATACAGTCGATTTATTCGGTTGTTTGTTAATGAACAAAAACATTGATTTCTACTTACCATTTTTCTTTTAATCCAAAATCCAGATGAAGAGGCACTTCTCAATAATGCAGAAAACTCTTTAAATAAAAAAACAAAAAATTAGCTCCCCTCAAATTTAAAAGAAAATGTGTGGAAATATAAAGCTTTAACGGTAATCCGGCATTTTACATCATGGCGTGTTACATATTTCAATTAATAGTAAAAAGACTACATCAGTTGTTATGTGAAAGGATCTTAAAAATGTTTAAACAAAATAACTTTTATCTTAGTAATAGAAAATATTATTTCTTTAAACAATTATTCAGTGTTGCCAGAATATTTTTCTGTTATGTGTTTTACCAGTGACAGTCTGATTATATTCATAGAAAAGCAAAAACAATTAAAAAAAAGTGTAGCTAATAGGTACACTAATAGACACCCAGCCAAATGAAGGCATACGCACAGGCTGGGAATAAAAGTACCCACTAGCTTTTGCCTTGAGCGCACCAAATATCAGATTTTTTAAAATTATACTAGACTGGCAACACCGGCACACTACACACTCGAAATCCACAATATTAAGTAGGTATATACCAAAATACTATTACAAACAACTTTTATTTAAACAATTTTTATAAAAAAATAATTTTTTTACATTTTGTCAAATTTCTCGAATACGGACCATTTTATGAAAATTTTGTATAGAACAAAAATTATAGATAATAATATTATAAGTAACTTTTATTTGAAGAATTTTCTTCTCCAAACATAAATAACGAATATATTTCATAAAATATAAAAATGACCACCAATAAAGTACCAAATGTTCCAACTCTGCCCAAAATCTAATCAGTTCACTGCATGCTGGAATAAAGCTTAAGTTTAAAATTTGGTGTTTTTCTTTGTATCGGTTCATGAGTTATGGTGGATACAGAAACACACACACAGACATCATCCTGAAAATAGTCAAAACGGATTCAGGGGACCCCAAAACGTAAAAATCCGTCGAAAACTGGAGGTCGAAAAAAATCATGATTCCTATACTTTCCTTATCTGTATACAGAGAGGAAAGTAAAAAATTAAAATACAAAGATGTAAAGTTATCCCGTGAAATAGCCGAAAATGTTGGTTATCACCCAGAGTGCAAAACCAAGTTCATGGTTTTGAAAAAGAAGTACGTCCAATCATTATAGTAAGTTCACCTCGGAATTCGAGATACCCAGCTGTAAGTCTGTAAATACTTGTATATTGACACCCTAAAAGTTGTCTCAAAACCTACATATGGTAGGGTGTACGCATCTATTAAATTTCAAGGTCAAAGGTCACAAAAATCGGTTTTTTTGCGCTTTTTTTGTAAATATCTCATTTTCTATGGGTTTTTTGCTATTTGTATTTATTATCAATATTGTAGAATACAAAATTCTCTAAAAATTTTGTTTAAAAAAATTTTTCATACGGTGAACCGTTTTCGAGATAAATGACGGAGAGCGCGCGGTCACAGCATCACTTCAGGTCAACCGGTGCCTCCGGTCGAAAACGCGCCATATATAGTTGATGAAATATCGATAAATCAATGATTATAAATATTTGTCAATTTTTATTAACTATTATATTATATTTTATCATTTTTTTTCCTAACCTATCCACTTTTTATTTAGTATTAATTTATTTAACACTTACCTGCCCATGTAATTGCAAAATTGTTAATGAAAATATAGGAATTATATTTGAATTTTAACCTAATTAATATTAATAAATTCTTACATGATGAAAAAAAAACAAATAAATTATGAATTAATCTTTGTATTAAAAAATTTCATTCAATACATTTATTTTTATTAAAAGTAAAAAAATGGAATAAAAGGTACAAAAACTACAATTTATAATTTTAATAATCTTCTTCCTCTTCATCGTCGTCTTCCGGCTGCTGGTAAATTTCAAACTGGTCTTCATTATCGTCTTCAACGACATTTCTCTCAAGTTCTTCCATGATTTCGGGGTCAAAGGTTCCATCTTCGTTAATGTCGCTCTGATATGGTAGAACATTGAGACAAGCTTGCCCATTACATTGGCCACAAGCTAAAGAGCATTGCAAGCCCGCTTTCCTGCATCCGCATCGCGAACCACAACCACTCTTGCAGTTGCAGAAAATTGTATTTAGCAAATCTTCTGGAGCAGGTGGTAAAATTGTCATGATAGGCTCCAGAAAATCGTTTCGCATTGCCCAACTCCATACCTGGGGTTCCAAATCATGCCTTAACCAAGTTTGAACTTAATAATATACACGTTTGAAAGGTTGATGAGCAGCTGCTTTTGTTGGTGGAATATTTGAAAGCTGCACAGGTTAATTAAGTTTTGTAGACTTGACGTAATGCATATAACGAAGATGATCGAGACTTTTCACAGATTTCGGAGCATTATAGACTGCCAATAAGATTTGAGTTCCACTCTCTAATAATCTCTGGGCCGAACAATTTTCTTTCTCAAATGCTGCAGCTAGTTCATTCAAATTTGTCAGTTTCTCAAAAACTTTAAAAATGATTTTTTCCCTTTTTAAAAAGCGCAGAAGTTGTGTCACAGCCACTTAATGCGTGCAGAAATAAAATATGTGTTTTGGAATGAGGATAATTATCAAAACTTTTAGTCAAGTATATCCCCGTTTTTACATTTCCTTTCCCAACTTTTTTAAAGAAAATGTCTTGTTCGTAAGACAGTGTACGCCCAATTAAAATGACAAGTAAATCAATATCTTGTCCTATTATAACTGCAGTTTTTTCAGAATTTGATTCTTCAATTGCAGTTTCAACAATAAGAACATCAGCATTATCTCTGGCTTGTTTAGTAGTAATATTTGCAGCTTGTAATTTTTCAGATAACATATTAATGAGCATATCTTTGTTATTTCGATTTGATAAGAATTTTTCTTGAGTAACTGGTACAACTATTGTTTCATCTTCTCTGCTGCTCCATAGCTTTTACGTTCTTACTGTAATCTGAATTTTTTTAAACAAAATTTGTAGAGAATTTTGTATTCTACAATATTGATAATAAATACAAATAGCAAAAAACCCATAAAAAATGAGATATTTACAAAAAAGCGCAAAAAACCGATTTTTGTGACATTTGACCTTGAAATTTAATAGTTGCGTACACCCTACCATATGTAGGTTTTGAAATAACTTTTAGCGTGTCAATATACAAGTATTTACAGACTTACAGCTGGGTATCTCCAGTTCCGAGATTCTTACCTAATTTAAGCTTAAATGACTGGACTATACTATGTTCAAAATGGATGTAAGTATAAAATATGTTTCAAGGATTATAAATAGCAAAATACGTCTACTAGTGATGAATGGGGTTACAATTGGCATTTCACATTCGAACTGAAAGAAAAAATTATGTGCATCAATAAATAGTAATGGGTGTTTGTAAATGAATGGTCGTGTGCATGTGGGTCATTTTCAGAAAACCACCTCTTTAGGTAAAATCGATACCGATTTTTATTATTTCATATTATAAATGTTTTGATTATTAAAATATAATCCTAATATATTTAAATCAAGGAACCTATTATTAGCAGCGCACTTTTTGATTTTTAAATGAGTTTTTTGGAATTTTTTGTCAATGCGTACAAAAATAAATCCTGCTTTTATGAAACTCGTCAAAAATATCTACTGGGTCTAAGACAAATAGTACATATTTTAAGTTTTGTTCAAGACACCGATAATCCATGGTGATTAAAAGTAATAAAATGATATAGTGACAGATTTCTTTTTTTTATTTTTTTCCACTTTTATGTCCACTTTGTTACTTTTTCTCAAAAATAAAGTCTATATTTTTTAAAATGGAACCATTAGTGTAAATATTTTACATATAATAATTTTAGGACATTCTTAATGCTATCAAAGATATCCAAGTGCGTTTTATTACTTCTAGTTAATTAATTTTATTTTACAGACATTATTAAATAAGGTAACTCAATGGACTGTTTGTAATACAGTGGACAGGGAGGTAATAAATAGGAAAAATATTAAGCAAAATAACACACAAACAACTTTTTTTCCAAAATTATCAAAATGTAAAAAAATTCAGTAAGTTTACAAAATACTCTAATGGTAATTCAACTTAAAAAACTTTGATATAAATAAACAATCGTAAAAAAATAGGAACACACTAAAAAGTAAATAGTATCTAGAAGATAACAGAGATATATCTAGATAACATTAAAATAGTTGAACTAGATTTCAAAAACATCGATGGGGCTTTTAAACACATAATAAATTTGATCGCTGTTTAATTTTATTGTAGGTTTTTCAAGAATTTCCAAGATTTGTTCGTTTGAAATGTAAGATACATCATCTTGATCCGATATGAATTTCGTACCACTTTTGGCTATGTTTTTTAAAAGCATAACCTTAACTTTCCCATCCTCTTGCTTTTTAAAAGTAAATTTTTCAGAATTATTCGTTATTTTGGCATATTCAGACGATGGAGCATGAGTTAACACATTGTACTTAAATAATTGCTTTTTAACTTTATCTGCGCCTGGACTATTAATTCCCGGTATGCATTATGAATTAATTGTCAGCTCTGTTTTTGATAATGGAGAAGCATTGGTAATTGACGAAATGATTTTGCCGGTTATATCTTTTTGGGCTCGATAGGCTCACATCTTGTAGTCTCATATTATCTATATAAAGTTTTGATCGTTTTCTGCCTCTTGCAATATTAATATTTGGAGTTTTCTGCAGTCACTAGAGAGTTCGGTGGAGTAATTTTCTCTATTACTTGAAGGCGTTTTAAGTGTTCTCTCTGCTTTTCTTTTTCATTTCGCCACTTTGTTCTCTTTGTTTTTTGTTGTTTTTTTTTTGTAATTGACTTATCAATACTTTCTTTAGCTGCAACTGTTTGAAAAACTGTTTTTCCCAAAAAATGGTAAAAACGAGCATTTTATGCAAACAATTAAAGGGTTGGATTCAAGTCTTATTCCTCCATGTTGGAGAACTATGAAACAAAAGATCTTGCGTACAGTGTATGTCAATTCAAGGTGGCAAAACACTACAGATGCAAATTGTTCTAAATTAAATGTTGAAGAATGCGGTTGAAAATAATATCCATAAAGACGAGTTGAATGAGTTAAATTATTTGAATGATTTGAATGATGTTTTTTCAGATTCAGATGATGAGTAAATGTTAAAATTGTTGGAAAGGATTAGATGTAATTTTTTTTGTCGCGAACGGGATATATTTTTAATAATAATGTATTAGATAAAAGAGACCAGAGATATAACATACACCGGTTTTAAACCTGCGCAAATGTTGCCAATTTCTAAAGAAGGGTTAACGGAGTGGGGGAACTGGGCGGCGACACGCGGCGACCCGAACTCTGTGACAGGGACCGGACTTTGTTTATTAGCATCTTAATGAACTATTAGGTTTATTTAAAAGGTGTTTAATCGAATTTTGTATTATGAAATAAAATTAACGTGATTTTTTAATATCAAACAGATGCCACGACATTTTATGTAAAGAGAAGACCTTTTATAGAATATTTCGTTAGCGTTTATTTACTACGGACTTTTCTGCAAGAGATTACAGTAAAATGTTGAAATAGAATACATTGTTAATAGAGAAAAAAATGTTACTCATTGTCTACGAGTATTATAAAAATAGCATGTGCGCAGGCTAATACTGCAAATCTACCCTTATGAGTTGAACATTATATTTTTTCTACGGCTATTACATATTATTAAAAATTAGTCAAAATGAGAAAATGCTGTTTTGTATTGTAACCTCAGAAAAAAGTATATTAAGGCTTCTTTCTTTAAGAATATTAATTATTATAAAGGATGAGTCACATAAAACTCTAGAAATGCATATGTCTGAAACCAGATAACATTTTAAAATTTAAATCTATTAAAAGTCATTTGGTCGCTAGGGATGAGAGATAATCGAAATAAATTATCGATCATTGAAAATAATCGATTATTTTCGATCAATCGATTATTTTCAAACAATATATTTTTTGTCATTTCCTTTAAAATCGACTACTTGATTATCTTTGAAAAATCAAAAATAATCGATTAATTAAAAAGCCAATTAACCGATAAATCAGTGTTTACAAAATATAATATAAATAGAATTATCGTTTATTTTAAATAATCGATTATTTTCAAATAAACCATTTTTTTTCGTCCATGGAAACAGATTATTCGATAATCTTTGAAAAATCGAAAATAATCGATTAATCAAAAATAATCGATTAATTAAAAAGTCGATTAACTGATAAATCGATTTAAAAAAAACAGAATGATCCATTATTTTAAATAATTGATTATTTTCGATCAATCGATTATTATCAATAATCTATTTTTATTGTATTTCCTTAAAAATCATTAATTCGATTATCTTTGAAATACCGAAAATAATCGATAATTCCAAAATAATCGCCTAATCGAAAATAATCAATTAATTAAGAAGACGATTCTATGATAAATCGATTATTACCAATAATCTATTTTATTGTATTTCAAAAATAATCGATTAATTAAAAAGTCGATTAACTGACAAATCGATTTTCAAAAAAAACAGAATGATCGATTATTTTAAATAATCGATTATTTTCGATCAATCGATTATTATCAGTAATCTATTTTTATTGTATTTTCTTTAAAATCGATAATTTGATTATCTTTGAAATACCAAAAATAATCAATAATTCCAAAATAATCGCCTAATCGAAAATAACCAATTAATTAAGAAGCCGATTCTATGATAAATCGATTTTCCAAAAAATAAAACGAATGATCTATTATTTTCTAATAATCCTTTTTTCATATTTCCTTTGAAATTGATTATTCGATTATCGAAAATAATTGATTATTAAAAAGCTGATTATCCAATAAATCGATAATTTTAAAAAAATAACCAAAATATCGATTATGTACAATAACCGATTATATTCAATCGATTATTTTCATATAATATCTTTGAAAAATCGAAAATAATCAAATAATTAAAAAACCGATTAAACGATAAATCGATTATTTTGAATAAATCTACTTTTTTTGTATTTCCTTTAAAATCGATTAATACATTATCTTAAAAAAACGAAAATAATTTATTAAAAACAGCGAATAAATCGATTTTCATTAAAAAATATCAGAATTATCGATAAATCGATTATTTTTGTAACCCCTATCGGTCGCTTGCTTTTATCTGAGCATTTAGCTCCAAAATTTAGAGATTCGGATTTTTTGATCCAGTTATCTTTGAAATCGCATTCGATTGTATAATAAATAAATATTGCTAAATTTTGGATTTTTTTTAGTAAACGAAAATTATGTTCGAGTTGTTTAGGGGTTTGTAATGTAACATTTTATTAACGTGACTAAGGGTCGATTCCACCGTTGTGTTAAACGAAGTTTAAAATGACATTTTTACATTAACACTGTCATTTTAATCTCTATTTAACACAACGGTGGAATCGGACCTAACTCCTGTAACTTTTGTATTTTTTTTTGCTTATACTAGGATTACTTTGTTTTAAGACTGAAAATTCAATGTCACTTTCGATTTGACCGCAAATAAGATGAACCTTGAAATTTTAAGTAGGTCATCCTGTATTTAATCTAATATTTTTATAAAAATACCTTATAAAAATAAAATTTAGCTAGCAACTATGATTCTTTACCTCTTATTTATCTACCAAAAAGGGCTAAAAACTACCTTTAGAAAACATTCTTATAAAACTACTTTTTAAATACAAAATTTCGTTAGCAATAATGCTTATTTACTATTTATTTAAATTAAATGTTCAAAATTTTACCCTTTTGTAAATTTATGTAAGTAATATGAAATCTGATTTCTGATGCTTAATATTTATTGAAACCCCTTAATGCGGATCTGAAGTATTCAGCCCAGAGAATCATGGCGCTGTATGTCAAAACGTTAATAAATATTTACTGCTGAAAACGAATATATTCATAACAGTAGTACTTGTATTATAAGTACATACAATTTTTCAAGATACATCGTGACATTTTGAACTTGAAATTGAATAACTAGAACACTTTAAATTGCTAAAATACCAACAAATAAATCAAAAAACAGCTGTCAATGGTGATTAAACTCAGGTGGAGGTGATCGCTGAATGGAAATTGGAGCAATTCGGGTGGCGTCGTGCAACAATGATTTTCAATTGGTGGGTTACTTTGGCTTAAAATAGACAACATGCGCAGTGTGCAATGTTACATCTTCGATCTCTTTAATCTAAGATTTTAGTATTGATAAATTGTTTGTGTATACATATTTATTTAATTTAATTTTTTCATGTATGTACTTAAAAATAAATAATTCAACAATCTTTAGTAAGTATACCTTTAATACATTTTCTGGGAAACTTCCGAATATAACTATATGATCATCGTATTGAATTCTATTTTCAATTTGTAGTTACACTTTTTTATAAATATAAAAAGTAATAAAATATATCTAAATAAATACCTGAAAAGATATTCTGTTAAATAATAAACCTGTATATTAATAAAAGTAATTTTAAAAACCTTTCTTTGTTATTCGAAGAATTTAATTATTTTCTCGTGTATCCTATCATTAGATGTTGACCAAATTTATATATGACTAACCCGGTCTCCCCTTTTCTAACAAAAAAATAATCATAGAAATCGGACAACGTGGTATAGATTTATCAGTGAACATACAAAAAAATAAAATATTCTAACGATATGAGTATCTCCTCCTATTATTTTGTCTGTTAAAAAGCCTTTAAATTTATGATACAAACCAAGGCTTCAGTAATAAGCTTAGATTAAAGAGACCGAAGATGTAACATTGCACACTGCGCATGTTGTCTATTTTAAGCCAAAGTAACCCACCAATTGAAAATCATTGTTGCACGACGCCACCCGAATTGCTTCGATTTCCATTCAGCGATCACCTCCACCTGAGTTTAATCACCATTGACAGCTGTTTTTTGATTTATTTGTTGGTATTTTAGCAATTTAAAGTGTTCTAGTTATTTAATTTCAAGTTGAAAATGTCACGATGTATCTTGAAAAATTGTATGTACTTATAATACAAGTACTACTGTTATAAATATATTCGTTTTCAGCGGTAAATATTTATTAACGTTTTGACATAAAGCGCCATGATTCTCTGGGCTGAATACTTCAGATCCGCATTAAGGGGTTTCAATAAATATTAAGCATCAGAAATCAGATTTCATATTACTTACATAAATTTACAAAAGGGTAAAATTTTGAACATTTAATTTAAATAAATAGTAAATAGGCATTATTGCTAACGAAATTTTTTATTTAAAAAGTAGTTTTATAAGAATGTTTTCTAAAGGTAGATTTTAGCCCTTTTTGGTAGATAAATAAGAGGTAAAGAATCATAGTTGCTAGCTAAATTTTATTTTTATAAGGTATTTTTATAAGAATATTAGATGAAATACAGGATGACCTACTCAAAATTTAAAGGTTCATCTTATTTGCGGTCAAATCGAAAGTGACATTGAATTTTCAGTCTTAAAACAAAGTATAAGCAAAAAAAAATACTAAAGTTACAGGAGTTAGGTCCGATTCCACCGTTGTGTTAAACGGAGATTAAAATGACAGTGTTAATGTAAAAATGTCATTTTAAACTTCGTTTAACACAACGGTGGAATCGACCCTTAGTCACGTTAATAAAATGTTACATTACAAACCCCTAAACAACTCGAACATAATTTTCGTTTACTAAAAAAAATCCAAAATTTAGCAATATTTATTTATTATACAATCGAATGCGATTTCAAAGATAACTGGATCAAAAAATCCAAATCTCTAAATTTTGGAGCTAAATGCTCAGATAAAAGCAAGCGACCGATAGGGGTTACAAAAATAATCGATTTATCGATAATTCTGATATTTTTTAATGAAAATCGATTTATCCGCTGTTTTTAATAAATTATTTTCGTTTTTTTTTTAAGATAATGTATTAATCGATTTTAAAGGAAATACAAAAAAAGTAGATTTATTCAAAATAATCGATTTATCGGTTAATCGGTTTTTTAATTATTTGATTATTTTCGATTTTTCAAAGATATATGAAAATAATCGATAGAATATAATCGGTTATTTTACATAATCGATATTTTTGTTATTTTTTTAAAATTATCGATTTATTGGATAATCAACTTTTTAATAAGCAATTATTTTCGATAATCGAATAATCAATTTCAAAGGAAATATGAAAAAAGGATTATTAGAAAATAATAGATAATTCGTTTTATTTTTTGGAAAATCGATTTATCATAGAATCGGCATCTTAATTAATTGGTTATTTTTGATTAGGCGATTATTTTGGAATTATTGATTATTTTTGGTATTTCAAAGATAATCGAATCATCGATTTTAAATGAAATACAATAAAAATAGATTATTGATAATAATCGATTGATCGAAAATAATCGATTATTTTCAATGATCGATAATTTATTTCGATAATCACTCATCCCTAGCGACCAAATGACTTTTAATAGATTTAAATTTTAAAATGTTATCTGGTTTCAGACATATGCATTTCTAAAGTTTTATGTGACTCATCCTTTATAATAATTAATATTCTTAAAGAAAATACTTTTTTCTGAGGTTACACTACAAAACAGCATTTTCTCATTTTGACTAATTTTTAATAATATGTAATAGCCGTAGAAAAAATATAATGTTCAACTCATAATGGTAGATTTGCAGTATTAGCCTGCGCACATGCTATTTTTATAATACTCGTAGACAATGAGTAACATTTTTTGCTCTATTAACAATATATTCTATTTCAACATTTTACTGTAATCTCTTGCAGAAAAGTCCGTAGTAAATAAACGCTAACGAAATATTCTATAAAAGGTCTTCTCTTTACATAAAATGTCGTGGCATCTGTTTGATATTAAAAAATCATGTTAATTTTATTTCATAATACAAAATTCGATTAAACACCTTTTAAATAAACCTAATAGTTCATTATGATGCTAATAAACAAAGTCCGGTCCCTGTCACAGAGTTCGGGTCGCCGCGTGTCGCCGCCCAGTTCCCCCACTCCGTTAACCCTTCTTTAGAAATTGGCAACATTTGCGCAGGTTAAAAACCGGTGTATGTTATATCTAAGGTAATAAGTTAACAATTAATTATTAGGTTTCTAATTTTCAATACAAATAATTTTCGTTGTCATGGCTTATGTGATTTTTTGTATATATGAAATAAATTAGTTGGTAGAGGCGCTTCTCAGAAATTACGCTGTGCCAGAAACTTAGCTCAGGTTAAAACGTGGCACATGCGGATATTCCTGAATGGGACATTATGCCCATTCGAATGCATATTGTTTTAACTCGTTATCACTGAGATTCCTTACACTTGGAGAAGAAAAACCAAGGGCAACTAGCTATACCGGAGAACTACTTTCCAGTCTATGGAGTTTACTACAAAAGACCGCATTAGACAAGGTACTCTAAACAATGAATAAAGGATATCCACACTAGATCTGAAAAGGTCGAGGTGGGGGAGGCCACATGGCCCATAGTCCTAATTAAATCTAATCTAATCTAACTCGTTATCACATGACGGAAGTTTGTCGAGAATGTTGGCTGAATAAATAGGCTGTGCCAAGCATTTGTCTCAGGAAAAGAGGTGGCACAGGTACATTTTTAAGTTCTATTAATCAATAGCTATCCGATGGCATAAGTTTTATTTCGTTATCAAATGACGACATTTCTCGCTAATTATGACACCGGAAGTGCCATCGTTTTAACTATTTTGCTCAGGATAGTGATAGGCACAGTTGCCATTTGGTAAAGTACAATATTTTTACATGCCTCTGAAGCATATTTCATTTCGTTATCAGATGACGTTCGAAATTTGCATTGTCTTGGACTATATGCGATGTATTAGTGCGACGTCAATGAGCCAAATATAAACAAACCATTCTGTTATTTACTTATTGTCATTTACTCATCAGTTTACACAATTAAATATTCTACTCTAATTTATTGCCTCTGTGTTGGATGTTTTTAGGCCATTATTTCAGTGTATTTTACCTTTAAAATCTTGATGGAAAGGTTCCACTTTTTCGTCACTCATACTTCCTAAGTTTTTAGGGAAAAACTTAAATGCGAGTGCAAAAAATAAATCTTTAATTATATCTGTTGAAAATTTTCCAATAAATAGATAATAATTTCTTTGTAATTTTCACTTTTTTATTTCTTAAAAATTCTTCCTCGACCATTTTAAATTACTTCCAAGCGGATTTTTCATTAACTGATAAAATACTTTCAAACTGAGAATCTTTCATAATTTTACAGATCAGTAGGCTAACAAATATACCCTCTATCAGTTTTGCTTCTGTAATGCTTGGAAAGATTTTTTGTAAATACCGGAAAGCATCACTGTTTTTGTTAAAGGTCTTCACAAAATTTTTCATGAGTCCCAATTTGATGTCTAAAGGGTGTAAAGTGATGTTATTTGGATCTAACAGCTCGTGTTTCACGTTCATTTTGCCTGAAAAATACTCATTCCGAATAGGCCATTCTTTTCTTACATAATGATGTTTTGCTCTACTGTGCCAAACAAAGGAAACTGCGTGTCCTATTGGTATATGAATAAGCGCCACTCTGTTTTATCATAGTTTTGATTCATTGCTCCAAAAAGGCTCGGAATATTAGTACAATAACAATATTCACCATCTCTTTTAAAAAATTATGAGTAAACTTTGTTTCTGTTTATGAAAAACGTAACTTTTGTCTATGGTGTTGTAAGCGGGAATCAAGAAGCTCTGATTTAGATCTTGGTAATTGTAAATACCTTAAAAGATCATTTAATTCGGCTTGGTTTAATTAAATATGGAGTATTTCCTTGAAGAGAGTACCGTAAAATGGGGTGAATAGAAACAGGTTTCATGTTATTGTGTAAAGCTACTGCGATGTTTGATGAGATAATGTAGTTTAAATTAGTGTAAAACTTGGGTCTTAGTCTCTTCTAGATGAAGTGTACTATAAATTATTTAAAAAAAAAATTAATTTGTATTTCATTTTTTTTATCGTTGTGTTTCTATTCACCCTACAAATGGGGTCAAAAGAAACACATACTTAATTGAGCGTTTGTATCTATTCATAGCATTGTGGAGTGTCTAGAGACTTCAAAAGAAAAATTCAGTTTGATTAAATCAGTTTTATTTAACGCAAAAACCTTAAAACGAACTAAAAACAAAAAGTTCAATATATTCATCTACAAATATAAACAGATGAAGAAACCAAAAACATAAAAATTAAAAACATCAGTAAATAAAATTAGTATATTGTCAAATCACTGAGATTATCCGGAAAAGAAAGCATATCTTTGAATCGACCAGAGGAAAAAACAGTGGGAGAAAACAACCCTTGAACTATATCAGCATGATCTATGAACGACTCTTCAGTTGTTACAGAAAACTTCATTGTCTCGCCGCCCTTTTTATAAAAAAGTCCCACATACCCATCATCAACGAGATAACAAATTTTGATCACGTACAATCTAACAGACTGCTTGGTCTTACCGTAGACTTTCGCAATTGCAAAATCTCCAGGGTGAAGGGTCTCGGTACTTTTACGTGTAGGACTATTTGTGAAGGAATTTTCTTTATCTTCAGAAAATGATAGGTCCAGTTCATCATCACTGTCTTGAAGGGAATATTTAGAGCTCACTGACGATGAATCTTCTCATTCGTTTTTGTATTTTTCTTTGAACGAGTAGGATGTTTGCTTGAAGAAGCTACCAGTGTTACAGCTTGGTTGAAATCTGCAGGGTCGATATCTGCTTGATATTCCTGTATGCCGATGCTTTTACCTGGTTGAACAACACATTTTTTCCTAGTCTTCCGGGGTTTTGGGGTGTCTCCTTGCCTCAAACTTCTTAATAATTCTTTAAAAGTGTCGTCGATTGATTCAACGGTACACATCTGTAATGTCTGGATGGGGTCAGTATTAGGTAGCATTGACAATACTTTGACTCGACACAATACCACATTTTTTGAAACCGGAAATAACATTATCTTGTTTAAATGTTGAACATAGCTGATTTAACAAACCAGGAAATTTGTCTTTTGGAACAGTCGACTCATTTCTACCTGGACCTTTTTACCAAGTTTCTAAAATATGACGCCAAGATATCTTTACTGGACGAAAAAAAGCCACGTCCAGTGGCTGGGTCAGGTGGGTTGAATTGCTTGGGAGAAAAATGAATTTAATATTGTTCTCCTCACACAATCTAATTGCCTCCAATGACAGATGTGATGCTAAATTATCACCAATCAAAAACTTTTGTCCCTCAAGCCTTCGCAAATAGGGAACTGCTACAGTTTCAACCCAATCTTGAAAACAGAAGGCATCGAACCAGCCCGATTTTGTTCTATTGTAACGAGAGTTCTTAGGGCCATTTTCAGTCCAACTTTGGTAGAGATGTAGGGCTTTATATACCACATAAGGAGGTAATATATTGCCGTCCCCAGCAGCAGCAAACATCACAGAAACCGAAGATTTGGTAGAATTCATTACACGTTCCGGATATTTGCATCCTCTTCTGGTAATAACTTTCTTCCTCCCTGGGTCATCAGATAAATTCGTCTCGTTATAATTAACGATGTTACCAGCTGGTACGTCTTTCAATTCCACCTCGAGGTTGTCAAAGTATTCGTTTATCGCCTCCGGAGAAATAGCAGTCCTGCTTCTTTTATATTTTGGCACATCCTTAAAGATAAGGCTTGTTTATGTCTTTCGATAAAAGAATATACGAAGTTCCTATCAGGTAAATTGTCTTTGAACACTTTTATGTTTTTTCCCTGACGATCTAAAAACTCTTTCACTAAGAGTCTTAATGTCAGGGAATCAATGGGATAACCCCAGTCTCCACATAGGTACCTGTAGTCTGTTTACAAGAATGGATTCCTCCATATCAGATAAAGCCGCCTGTCCACCTTGTTTTTTCATTTGTTTTCCCCATTTGAAATGTCTGTAAAGCACGCTGAAATGAATGTCATGCTTTTCTGACGATTTTCTTAAACTTAACCCTGACCGTATATCTAGAATTGCACTTTTGAGTTTTTCCTCAGAGTGCTCTTTATACTGTTTAGTAGTTTCACTACTTCGTTTGTATTTTCGGAGCATGTTTCGGGTACAATCTGAAAAAACAACAAATTATTTAATAGTTATCTATAATATAAGGATACAACAAACTATAAATGACTGCACAAACGTCGTTTCTGACAGATCATCTAGTTACAAACCTACTATACTCTGTTTTTAAACTAGGAGGAGCGAATTGAAAAGACGCATTTACAAAGGGAAAAGTAACTAGATTTGTTACTAAGAGCGAGTTTCGAAATATAGTGTGTTCAAAATGTATGAAATAATTATCTTTATCGGCCTTAGTCGGTGAACGGCCAATGAGCGTTTAAGAAACGAATAAATGTCATAGATGTAATTTTTTAATTGGTCCTAGACAACGGTCGCAAATTTCACATTATTGTGATCTGAAATGTGTGTCTAAAATGAAATGTCACTGTCAAATTAAAGTCAATATGGTTGTTGATTGATGTCAGAAATACTTTTTTCTTGCTTTTGAAATCGACTTTTTGAGAATAACTATGATCTTTTTAAAATGCATATTAAATATTTAAGAAAATTGTTAATGGAATATCCAGATGTAGCCAGGTTAGTATAAAATATAAAGATCTGTTTACATTTTTAAGGATAATTTGTTATAGGTATAAAAAGTAAAAGTTAATCAGTGAATGACAAGTGGATCACACAGTAACTGGTATCTCTTCTATGAGTAATGTGGATATTATGGCTTATTTAGTGTTAACCCATAGTTAATGCGCTAGAGGGCAAATAAAGGCATTCAAAAGTTTACAGGCCTATGAGTCAGAATTTGTTTTGAAAACTGGAACCAACATTTTCATAACACTACATGTCAACATATATTTTTTAAAGTGAACTATTCACACATACCTATGTATTAATTTTAAGTATTTTTAAAATATTTTTTGTGAAAGTAATGTTAACTCATTGTGCCAAATTAAGATTGTCCGTAAAGTAGTAGATGGTGTTTTAAATGTTATAACAATTTTGTAAATAGTTTTATTCTATTCTAATAAATAAAATTTGCTTGAATATTTAGTTACATTTTAATCATTTTGGTTAGAAATTTATCAATTTTTAGTTTTAAAAAATCAGTAATAAAATTATTTTTTCTAAAATACTTCGGAATTCATCTCTTCATGGTAATCTCCCATCTTTTTACCTTCAATAACCAATAATACATTTTCTACAAAACTTTTAGAATCAGCATGTAAAATAATAAGGTGTCTTCCCTTTCTTGTAAGGCTTTTCAGGAATTGCTACCTTTCTACTCAGTGTAGAAGGATCCATAATTGTAGATTTTCAATACAATTGCTTATAGTATGAGAGACCACTGCAAATTTCGACCGTCATCTGATAACGAAATGAAATATGCTCCAAAAGCATGTAACAACATTGTAGTTTACCAAATTGCACCTGTGCCAATCCCTAACCTGAGCAAAGTGGTTAAAAAAAATTATTTTATATTCAAAAAATCACATAAAACATGACAGCGACAATTATATTTTCCCTGAAAATTACAATCCTAATTCATTGTGAACCTAGCTTTTAAACCTGAATTATTAATATTTTTACCTACCTTTTAAACCATGTTTATGTATGAAAGGAAGAAGGATGGCATTGTATAAACCATTTGCAGAGATAGTCAATAATAATTATAAAATCTTGTTAGACAATTATTTTAAACCATAATCATAGTAGTTTTTTTGTCGTTTCTATGGCAACCTGTGAAAATGAATCACAACAATAGGCATACAAATAAATGTTTAAATCAGCGAACATTGATTCATATTTTTAATGATATTTACCTACTAATCGTGGATAGATGTTTTTGTGCGATGTTAAGAGAAAGAAAATGTTTCCCTTTAACGATATATATCAAGATATATTTAAATAATATTTTCTGGAAAACTTTAAGGGCAAACAAAATTAGCGCTGTCATGCCTTATGTGATTTTTTTAATATAAAATAATTTTTTTAAGCCACTTTGCTCAGGATTGGGATTGGCACAGGTGCCATTTAGTAAAGTACAATATTTTTCCATGCTTTTGGGGTATATTTCATTTCGTTATCAGATGACGGTAAAAATTTGCAGTGGGCTCTTGGGCTATTACTGAAGAACTATTATTTACGTAATAAAGTAAAAAACTAAGTAATGAATGAGATATCAAATTATAAAATGTCAGAACTGTCAACAATATCAATTATTAGCTGATATTCATGCTAAAAAGTAATGTGTGAAACTGACTGTAATCTGACCAATCAGAAGGCTACATAATTGCCAACTTAAATTCAAATCGCTCCTCTTAGTTTAAAAACAGAGTATAATATCAGTTTATTACTTGTGAGGTCAATAGAAACACTGTTTGTATTCACCCCACAGATTCTAAATAGAAACGTCACAAAAAACAAAAAATCATTGCTGACAAACTAATGTGAAATATCAAAAAATAAACATAAACCTATTGCTAAAACACTGTGTGTAACGTTTAAAACGTACCAGTGATATATTACATTCAGTAGTTTGGTACTTACTATGGAGGGTAGAGGAAAGGAGAACAATCTCTGTATACAGAAAGTGTCCCTCAAAATGTATACAATTAAGATGGCGCTTCTGTGCCCAGGGGACGTCGACAGTCGATAATTTAGATCACACAATGACACCAATGATGTATATAGTAATAAATATTGCTCAACCATAAAAAACTAAAAACTACACCGTGAAAAGTGACTGATCGTAGAAGAGTAAGTGTTCTGTGATCGTAGATAAATTTTGACAATACACGACAATAGTCAAATTTTATTGAAAAATAATAATATAAACAATAAATAATTCTTGTATTAAAATGGCACGGAGGTCTCAATTTACTGCTTCCTGTCTGATTTCATTATGAATGAGCAATCTATATGACTATATAGCATTGGATTTTGTCCCCTGGCTACACGAGCGCCATCTTAATTGTATACATTTTGGTGGCCACTTTTTAATATAAAGATCCATATAAGATTGTCCTCCTTTTCTCTACCCTCCATAGTACTTACATAAAAAGTTCTGGGAGCTCCAAAAAATCACAAATCTTAACCTCAAAGTCAACTGTCAACAGAAGGAATTTACAGGTGTGCCAACATAACAAATTACAATTTTTCTAGGTATAGCCAACTTCACGATGACCATAAACTTCTTCTTTTTTTTATTGTTTATTTATTATTTCCCGCCAAAAATTTAGCAATGTTTTGTTTCTAATTACCCCACTGTTTCTATTCACCCCATTTTACGGTACTCGTCAGAATCACTAAAAGTCGATTTGAATTCAACATTACTTTCATTGTCACCTAGAATATTTGCACTCGAATTACCGGGACAAACTGGATATGGTAGATCTGTCGAATGCAAAATGGGCTTAGTAACATACAAGGTGTTTATTAATTGAGTGCCGATACTTAAGGGTGTGAATCCTTAGGTGATTTTAAGAAGAAAAGTTAATATCAACATATGTCGTAACTCACTTAATTTTTGAGCTACAGGGTGTTACAGTTTTAAGAAAAAAATTACTTTTTTGTCATAATTTTTTTATCACTTCAGATATTTCTATGAAATTTTGTACACACGTTTTAATAATTAAGGAGCATTTTTTGACGTAAAAGATTTTTTTAAATTTTTACCAGTGACGTCCGTACGTGGTTTGAACTGAATATTTTTGAAGAAAAAAATGGTACGCCACTGCTTTTTCTGAAAACCAATATTATTTTTGAAATCATCATTTATTTTGGAGCAAACTTGGCTTATAGACTTACTTTCGTACGATGCACCGTTTTCGCGTAAAAAAATAAAAACCATTGTAGTGGTTGGTCAAATTTTTTCCTAAATTCATTGATACCTACTGCTTTTGATATTTTGTTGAAATCTGGTAGGCACCCACCATGCGTGGAAATATTTTTTTGGGACAAAAATTAATTTTCTACGTTTTGAATAGAAAAAAATGGTAAGCGCATTATTGCCCTCTTAAAGCAAATCAAATAAACATTAGTAGGCTGGGTAAAGCGTCATCATTTTTGACGTTTCTTTTCATAAAGACAATAAAGTTGACATTGATTTTACATTATTAAATAATTATTATTAGAGTAAGAGTTAAAATCTGAAAAAAATGGTAAATTTTACGAACAGTGAATTAGCTGACATGCATTTTAGTTATGGGCTTGCAGACGGAAATGCATACGATGCCAGACGGATATACCAAGAGCGGTATCCAAATCGCGTACTACCCGATCCGAGAACATTTTCTAGGATTCATAGACGTCTTCACGAGACCGGAACTTTAAAAGTAGACCACAGGGCTAAAGGAGTCCATCAAACAGTAAGAACACCGGAACTTGAAGAAGGAATTTTACATGAAATTGAGTAGAACCCCGAAACTAGCACGAGGAGAATCGCGTCAACATTTAATGTTTCACATGTACTTGTTTGGAAAATTCTCATCGAAAATTTGTTGTACCTATATGTCATTCAAAGAGTCCAGGCATTACTCCCTAGAGATTTCCCGTTGCGCATTAATTTCTGTGAGTGGTTTCTTCAAAACCTGCTGGAAAATCCATTATTTGACAGGCACATTCTTTTTACCGATGAAGCTAATTTTTCTCGAAACTCAATAATAAATTTCCATAATAACCATTTATGGGCGGATGAAAACCCTTATGCAATTGTTGAGTCAAATCATAAAGAACAGTTCTCATTAAATGTTTGGGCTGGCATTATTGATGATTATTTGATAGGCCCATTTTTTCTCCCAAGAAGACTTGATAGACAATCATATTTACACTTCCTTGAAGATAATCTGCCGCCAATGCTTGAAGACCTTCCTCTTTTATTAAGAAACCAGATGTGGCTAATGCACGATGGTGCGCCTCCACATTTTAGCTTACGAGTGCGTGAATTTTTAAATCACACCTATCGTAATCGGTGGATAGGTCGCGGAGGAACGCAGTCATGGCCGCCTAGATCTCCCGACCTTAATAGTTTAGACTTCTTTTTCTGGGGGGCATCTGAAAAGCTTAGTGTACGCAGTGCCGATTCAAACCGAAGAAGAGTTACGAAATCGTATAACAGTCTGCTGCCAAACCATAAGAAACACCCCAGGAATTTTTGAAAATGTGCGTCAGTCTATGCGAAGAAGAGTAGATGCTTGCATACGTATGGGTGGAGGACACTTCCAACAATTACTGTAAATAATTTGGGTTCTTTATTTTGTTTGTATTCTCTTGTAATTTCGTTTTAGATTCAAGATTTTGAATTTTCATTTTACTATAAATAAATCCCGATTTTTAAAATAGATAGAATTTAAAAAAATCAGAGGTGTACGTTTTTTTTTTCTATCCAAACATTCAATATGATGCCTACGTAGCCGTCACTGGTGGAAGTAGAAAATTAATTTTTGCCCCAAAATAAGTGTTTTCACGCATGGTGGATGCCTACCAAATTTCAACAAAAAATCAAAAGCAGCTTAAGAAAAAAAACAATTTTGTTTCTTATTTTTTTACGCTAACACAGTGCATCGTACGAAAGCAAGTCTATGGGCCAAATTTGCTCAAAAATAAATGAATATTTCAAAAATTATTTTGGATTTTAGAAAAAGCAGTGGCGTACCATTTTTTTCTTCAAAAATATTCAGTTCAAACCCCGTACGGAAGTCACTGGTAAAAATTTAAAAAAATCTTATACGTCAAAAAATGCTCCTTAATGATTAAAAGGTGTTTACAAAATTTCATAAAAATATCTGCAGTGATAAGAAAATTATGAAAAAAAATATATTTTTTTCTTAAAACTGTAACACCCTGTAGCTCAAAAATTAAGAGATTTACGACATATGTTGATATTAACTTTTCTTCTTAAAATCACCCAAGGATTCACACCCTTAAGTATCGGCACTCAATTAATAAACACCCTGTATAAAACCTCGGCATATATAATACTCGCCTTATTTTTTTATTGTATCCCAATATCTTAGTAACACAAAAGTAACAATCATTTTTATGATTACTAGGTTCTCTCCATAGCATTGGTGAACCAAATGGAAGGTGTAGGTTTTCTCCTGATGTCCATTGGAGTAAGATGATTCTACAGCTTTCGCAAAACACATGAGGCACCTACTTTTTATCTTGCTTTTCAACAGAAAATCCAAAATAATGAAGATATGCACTTTTTAATGAATCTAAAATATAAACTGTATATAAACCTAACAAAAACGATCAGAACTTTGTTTACACTTTCTACTCGACATTTTAAATGAATCCGAAACAAGATATTCGGTTGTTGCAAGTCTTTGCAATATGGTGCAATAATTTAGTTACGACTACTTCAAGCGGTGCAAACTGATATGAATACATACATAAATCAATTAGTAGTCCAGAGAGCTTCTTATTATGCGACAATAATAAATTAATTTTATGTATTTATATTATTAAATAATTTTAAAATAAATGTTATGCAACAACAACCCAATAATGGGGCATGTTCAAAAATTTTGAAATTTTTTTTATGAATAGTAGAGTTAAAAATAAAACTACATTTTTTTTATCTATTCATTTGCCGGAGTTATGATTTTTTTTAAAATTTATGACGTCACCGGGAATAGACCAATAGAAGCTAGCGCACAACGTTGCCGGCTAGAAGGTTTACGAGAAGTGATGTACGTTCGTTTGTGTACTCCTTCTTACTTTTAGACTTCTAAAACATCATTAAACAAATATCTTTTAAATATATTATAATATCAAATGTTTTTTGAAAGTATTATTTCTGTTTAAACTTTTACCATATTTAAAGTTTCATTGTTTTAAAAGTCACTTAATAATTCAGAAAATGGCAAAATGGCAGCACTGTGTATGGCATCTGTCGTCATAGTGTCTCGATCAAGAATTTATTTGGAATTTGAGTGTTTAATTTTGTACTTTTTATAAATATTATGACTACGAAAAAGTGTTTTGTTCCAGAATGTGATAATGATTCACATTCATCTTTATATTTATTAGTGTTCCTAGAAATTTGGAAAGAAGAAAATCAACCTTCTACTAGCGATGTTTCTCGTAAACTTTTTAATAAAAATACACCGGATTATCAAGATGTAGCAGCAATTTCTGCTAATTGTCCCCTTCAGGAAATTGAAAATGAGGCTACTATAAATTCTTAGGTGTATAACCTAAAAACCCTTCTGGAAGAAAATGCAGAATCTCCTGAAAGTTTTGAAGATACCGAATTTATTCATCATTTTGTGGAAGAACTAGTGATAAAGAAATAATAGAAAAATGTGGGTATTTAAACAAACTGGTCCCTGGATCCCATATAATGGCAGATAGGGGTTTCAGAATATTTAGCTACTTGAAAACATGGGATGCACTTTAGTAAAGCCACACCTAGTGTATCACAGAATGAAAAAAGTTCTCCAGAAGATGTACAATTAAGTAAAAGAATAGCATCTCTAAGAATACATGTGGAAAGAGTTATAAGAAGGGTTAGTTAATTTAACAAGTTAGAACCACATTCGTGTGTGAATTTTAAGCAAGTACATTTACTTAGTAATATCTGCATAATTGCTTGTTAACTTACAAGAACCTATTTTGTAAGAGTAAATATTAATTTAATAATTTTTTGTTTGTTTGTTTTTTTAATTTAATTTACCTAATTATCACATTTCAGGGATTATAATGAGTTTTTAAACAGCCAATGTAATTTTTTATAAAATTTTAACTTTTCGAACAAATCAAAGAGGAATGAGTACCTGTATATACATAGATTTTTTTGGGACTAAAACTACCAAAACAAAGGCACCTATTTACAGCAGTTTAAAATGAAACATTTTGACAAAAACGCTCATGTCACAGTGATAAATATTAAAAACAACCAAGTTCAGTTGAATGTGGTAGCAAAGTCTATATATTCCAATAAATCGGGTAACTACATGTGGTATCACTGGTGATAAATTTAAAAATATCACAATTCTTGCTACCTTTTTCAAAAAACCAGAAAGTGTGTGTTCTTATCAATCCTTTATGAAAATGACAACAGTGATAAATGTGAAAAAAAAATTTAATGTTGCTATTCGTTATTACGATAGTAAAACATGTTTGCAGTTCCGTTTATTTTTTATGAAAATCTAAGTAAAAACAACCAATGTCAAAGGGTTATAATTTTTTTTCTGTTGAACCAAATATATCACAAAATTTAAAAATTGATCATAGGTCAAGCTAAAGTAATACCTTTATTGATAGTAGCTTTAAAAAAGGAGAAAGAATAATATTGACTTAAATTATTATTATTAACATTGGTGATTTTTAATAAAAACTCTTCAATTATTGTTTACAAACAAAAATATAAAAATCTGTGAAAATTTTATTTATTAATCTTTTAATAAAAAATGAGAAAAATGAAGTAAAAAACAATTTATTTACAAATAAAAAATATATATACAAATCCTAAGAATGTAAAAGTACTGATTTATTTTCCTGTAGTGGATGAAGAGGTTTCTTTAACAATCTAGCCAAGTGTACATCAATATTTACGCATTTTGATAAATTAAGAGGTTTTCCAATAACACTGAGTAGATGTTACACTCCCTCTATGAAGCCACAGCAAAAAAGCTACATGTTTACAACCACCTGAAAAAAATAAAAGGGTTAGATATGCAGTTACAAAATAACTATATAACCAGCTACAACATGCCTTATTTTATGTAACAAGATGAGCAGAGCTTTACTAGCTCTGAACGAATCCAGTAAAGAACCTCGGATTTTCAAAACTTAAAAAAAACAATCTCACCACATTTTCACATTTTTGAAATATTATAGAGCTTTTTGAAAAAACTGCTATTTTTAAAAATACAATTTTTTGTTTAAACAGCTATGTCTCATTTTAGGCTATTGAGTTTTATAAAATAAAAAATTACGGGATGCTTTGTTAGCTTCAAACGAATCCAGCAGAGCACCCCAGTTTTTTTTATACCACACCACGTTTTTTGGCTCCTACAATATTATAAAATATTCAAAATTTGGCATTTTAAAAAAAATTCGCAATTCCTTGCTGACTTCAAAGTTTTTTTCTGAAAACAAATGTACTTACCACATTTTTAGGATTTTAAAACAGCCTAAACATGTGTCATAAGTAGTTGTTTTTATATATAAAAAAAAAATTTTTAAAACTGAAGTGTCCTGCTGACTTTGTTCCAACAAAGCACCCTGTATTATTTAAAAATAGCAATTTTTTTAGTAAAGTTTTACAATATTTCAAGAGTCTAAAAATATTCTAAAAATGGGGTGTGGTTTTTAGAAAAAAGCTTTAAAAAACCGAATTGCTCTGCTGGCTTCTTTCGAAGGTTAGCAAGCACCATGTATTTTTAAAAATATAATATTTCAAGTGCATAAATATATGGTGTTGCTGTTTTTACATAAAAAACTTTATAAAATAGAGGTGCTTTGCTGACTTTGTTCGAAGCTATAGAGCATTTTAAGTTTTGCAAAAAACGAGGAGCATAAAATTTTTGAAAAGGGTATAAAAATAGCCTAAAAATATGGCATATTTTTTAACTCAAAATTTCATAGGTGCTCTGCAGCATTCTTTGGTATCATAATTATTACTAGGTTCACTAACAAAATCTGTTTCTAGATTATTTTAACACTTGCTGCTATTACAAAAAATGTCTATATGTCAAAATTAGAAAAAAAATATTTATAGGAATAAAGGGCCTTATACAACTGTTTATTATATGTAATATAAAAACAAAAAAGCATAATAAATATTACAAACCTTGACATGCAGCATATCCTAAGCATATTGTGCACTAAAAATTTCATTTTTGTTAATTACAAGGCAACCACATCAGAAGGTTTTTGCCGTACTTTATGTTTAGGTGTAATTTGTCTCCTTCTCTCTTATGGAAAAAGAAATTATCCCCATATTCTTGCTTGGCAGATCTAAAAATAAAACCTGAGATAAATATGTTTTACTTGCTCCATATAAACTGTAACTACCTACTATTAAAACAAAGTCTGACTTTTTTAAACTGAGTATTGTTAAAAAATGCAGTAATCATCTCGGTAATCATATTTTCGTTTACAATGGGTAAAACACTTTTATAAATCCAGCTGATTCATATTAATAATAAAATTAAACCAAAACAAAAAACTAAGGTTAGGTGTTAGGTGGTGTCAATTTTAATGTCACTTGGATGTGCGTTCACTTCGACATTCTGTGTGATGGTTTGTTCGTTGGCTTGGTTTTGTATAACAAAAAAAACTTCGACACAAGATGATTGGTCTATTCCCGATGACGTATAATTTCAAATTTTAAATTTCAATTGGGCTTAATTTAAAAACTTTTGGCTTTTTTAACGAACTGACTATTTAGAATAACTTGTATAGCGACTAACTATTACAATATAATTTATAAAACAGCATATCTTACATGTGAATATGGCCCATTGTCGTTTGAAGCGAACGAATAAACAAAAAACTGTCAGCACGTTGGGTAGTAAAAAAAAAACATTTAACTGCAGGAAGAAATTGTGTCGTGATATAATATTTCTGCCAAAACTTTTAGGTTAAAGGAAGGTGGATAAACATATTTATATACATTTCTTTCGGGGTATAAAAAAAATTAAGATTTGTAAACTATTGTAATCTTAAAATGTGATTATTTCTATTTATTTTAATTCAACAATTACAGATTTTCAAAAAGGACCTTTTCCGTATCCAATGTGGTACAGACCCTTCGGACCAGACGGAATGCCGCCTCCTTTCGACTATCCATATTATCCAAACTACTTGAATCCTCATTATCCACCGCTTCCATATGAACAGCAGGAATATTTTAATAAGGATTATGGTCAAAATGCATATGACTACGGGTCAAGTTATGAATCAATTCCCCATCAACACAATTCATCAGATGGAAAAAATCAGTTTTTCCAGGATACAGAGATTCCTCCAATTGATAAACATATTGAAGAGTTTAGATTCAATAGAGAAGGTACGTTTTTAACTGCATTACAAATTAGATGAACTTTTATTAGCTTTTTTCAGTTCTATTTTAAAATACAACCCGCGTATGTAGTTATTGTAGTTTATTAATGAATGTCTGTCAAAACAGCTAATTCTTAAGGAGCACATTCAGTTTACATTCTGAATTATTTATTAATAATTAATAATAAAATTTATTCGTAAAAGTATAAATAATTTATTGAACAAATGTACGGATTAACATTTAACTACAAATGAACTTTCGTTGAACACATTAACAATATCCAAAAGGAAGCTTATTAAGGATTTATTTTAATAAATTTCAGAAAATTTTTAGAAATAGTAACCACAATTTAAGAACATATTATAATATTTCCAAATGTAGCAGTGGAACGGTCATCACTTAAATCCACTTGACTACGGTTGGAAAACATTAAAAAGGGATTGATTGCGATTTGCACAAATGAATTACCTGTCCAAAATTTGACTAAAGAAAGTGGCTTGTGGATCTAACACATGCTCGATTGCCTTTTGCCAATTTTCCTTCGTAACAAGTGATATGGAGGTTTCTAACAATGCTTCTACATCTTTTAACTAAATGTCGTATTATGTCAACCTACATTTCCTTTAACTTGTGCCCATATCAGTTCAATAGGACATAGTTTGCAGTGATAGGAAGGAAGACGCACAACATGTGTTTTTGCAAGTTTATCCACTACATAACGTACTGGAGGATTATTTAATTTCACAATTTCTAGTAGTTCTATTTTTATTGATTTTTCTGGAAAGTGTAGTAGTTTTTCTGCTAGCAGTATTTTATGTCAGAGGCCACTGACAATTGTTCCCAAATGTAACAGATCACCACCAAATAAAAATGAAGAGAAATTGAGGGTAAAAAAGAAGGTTATGGCTTAGACTAGGTAATTAGGCATTCCAACGACCTGTCAAACAATAGGTGCCAGTGGGAAATTCTTGTATATCTAACCCACATACTTTGATTTTCTTTTACTATAAGGAGAATGGTCGCACTGCGCAGCTTTCTGAGTGCCTTTTAAAAGGAGATAGAAAACTCCGCCATTTTGAACCCTTATTACGTGTTGCCTACATCTTGGCGCAATATTTTTAATAGGTGCGTTTTAATCATCCGCTTCTGCTTCGGAATTGTCGGTTTTCTTGTTTTAATCTGGCAGGTTAAAACGACTAAACCGACAATTCCGGAAGCAGAAGCGGATGATTAAAACGCACCTGATATTTTGCTTGCTGCTGTCAGTGTCAGTGAATATTATTTTTGAAGTCACAGTTTATTGCTAAAGAATCAGTTAGCTCACTCGGACCAGTTGAAAGTTCCAAAATAACATCCACTCCAGGGATACAAATTTAGAATACGCAGAATACTGCTGTTTTATTATAGGCGGTTGTCATATATTGTATTATCCGAGTTGCACAGTGCATAAACTGAAACATTGAGATCAAAAGTGCCGACGCAGAGTGAGCGATCTGATTCCTTAGCTGTAAACTGTGTCACAGGGTTCAAAATGGCCGCGCCCTATGTTGGGCGTGTCGGACCTCTCTCTTGCCTCGTATAGTAATCAAAGTATGTGATCTAACCCCCTAGCGACATAGTCTTGCAACTTGGACGCTATTTTTATTCAAAGTAGTAGTCGCCAAGCCTGCCAATTTATGAAGAAATGTATAGGTGGGTTTTTTAAATATTATTTTTATTGTGTTTGACATAAAAAATTTAAATGTAATCCATTATTCATGATTTTACGTAAAGTAAATAGAATACACCATATGTCGCCACCCTTAGATATACCAAACCTGCCCACTGGTAATTCATTTGTTTGGACTAAGGGTTATGGCGCCAAAAGTGTTCGGTAATGACGCCTTGATTAGTTTTATGATTTTGTATCTTTTAAGTTGAAATATAATGTTTCTGTCTGTTAGCCACTTAATGATGTCATCTTTCTTCCATAAAGTATTTGGCACACGTCCAATAGACCTTTTCATCACATTTTTTTTTGTGCACATGCGTCAGTTTCAGCCATCTTTTTCGTACTGTTTTTGTAAACAAGTATGTTAAAATGCTTACGTGAAAAAAATTATAATTGATAAATATTAATTTAAGTCTATATTCATTTAAAAAAAGGAAGAAAAAAGTAAAGTAATAATAAGTTTAGTGTCTTAATTGAAAAATACATTTTCACAATCAATTATAATTATGTTATCTGTACGGAAAGGAACAATGAAACAGTGTTGTTATGTAAAAGTGACACACGGTATAAATCATTCAAATGCAATAGATATTATTTTATAAATTTTCCAAAGCCTTAACTGCAATATCGTAAACATTTATCAGGCAAAATCCATATTAAAAGATATTCGAAATGTGCATTAAGTGTGAAAAAATATGGTCGAAGTGACAACGGTTTTCGATGGATTAATTATGTTACTAAAGATACTTATATTTCACTGCATTTTCATGGAGAAAGTGGTCCAACAGAAGAAAATTCTCATGTGGTATTAAACAATATTTTTTTAATATTAAATACTACTTCGGTATACACATTAAATGATTAAAAATGTCATGTTGATCCTTAAACTAATAAATAATTTATTTTATTAATTATACTCGTGATTAACTTTCATGCTAATTAAAGTGTTTTTGCAAGTAGTAATAGTTGGTTGGCATAATTAATTAGAATAAAGTTATAATTATTATTTGTTTTCATTAATTTTTTACAGAGTTAAAAAGTATTGATACACCTAACCTCTCAATTAGTCCACTTTGTTCCTTTGTAACAAACATCCAAGACACTGCAACCTCCTTTTCAACTGCTCACAACTATACGCTTCCACAGAGTTATAAAAAAGTTATTCACTAGCAACGATTTTTTCTAATGATTAATTTTTCTGTAGAGATAACATTGCTTTCCCAGCCATTGTCGATCAAAACAGTACGAAACTTTTGAATTACCGCTATTTCAACATGGTGGCTGCGCTTGCGCTCATCACATGATGAAAAGGTCTATTAGACGGGAATGGTAACTAGCGTTATCCATTACTATAACTGAACCCTTTGGTAAATGTTCTATCATCTGCTGGAAATATTCTTCAAAAACATCAGCGTTCATATCTTTATGGTAGTCTCCGGTTTATTTAGATTGAAATATTAAAGAACCACGTTTTTAAAACCCATCATCACTTCCAATATAAGTTATAATTAGACGTCGCCCTTTACCGGAAGGAACCAGGAACCTTCAGTCCTGTAGATAATTCTTCCAAAAAAGCCTGTCGTGAATGTTAGGAATTGAATGAATCACCCCATATAAGACTTCATGGGAGAAACGTCAGTACGAAGTACAGAATGTCAAGTGTGTAATTCTTGATATTGTAATCATTATAGTTGTATGTTCATTTCATATTAATATATAGTTATATCCTATACGTAGTCCATCTTTACTCAGTCCCAGACTTCTAGCAACTCCAGCTGTTCTAACAGTGAAGATTGAATGTTTGTGTCCTGCCACATTTTGCTAACTGTGTACACTCTTCCAAATAAAATATTTCTTTGCCTTCTGCACGTAATTTAAAAATGGTTCTGAGGTATCTCCATCTCCAACAAACAATTTCCTCAAAATCAATAAGTGCTGCTTGCCTTTTAGGAAAATACGGATCACTATTGATTTCGTCCAAAACCTTGGCAAATATTGGTATCTCTTTTTTAAAATAAAATACATTGCTTACAAATATTTTCTCGTTAACTGACAACGCACACTTTTTTGTACGTTTTTGTACAGGTGTAAACTTTGAACTTGAACCAAACTGCATTTTTCAATACTACTGTCACTATTAACCGAAAATAACTTCTTACTATAATAGATAATATAGAAGGCTAATCAAACATAAAATTTCATCTCGAAAAAAAGTTTTGATATGAAATAAAGTAAGGGTTGCTAATTTCACCCCCCTATAATGTAACAGGAATATTGAAAAATTACCCGTGGTTAGTCTTTTGCGAGTGCACGAAAATTACAGAATTTCAAGTTACTGATATTTTAGAAAAAAATAAAAACTCGATTTTAGTCATCACCTTTTAAGGGTGATATTTCGGAAAGGGGTGGACTAAGGAAATTTTGTTATAGAAAAGACCCATCTTAATTTCATACGAGCAATCACCTTCTGAATTTTGTCGCATGAATTTAGAAATACCCTGTATATCGGTAAGATAAAGTTCATATTCGCTTTAAGCAGTGCAAGCTATATTATTAGTGGATAATTAACAATAAATAAAACTGCGGGAGTTACCATTTAACATTTTATTTCGTCCATCTCAGGTTAACTGTCAATGTCCAGTATTGCCAACCTATTCTGGCCACTAGGCATATTTTAGAGATGACTGATACAACAGAAGCGTATCAAGCGCCTTCTGCCAAAAGCGACATCTTGCCTCACCAGCAGTGGGATTCTCATCTTTCGTACTCGGGATATCCCGAGAAGCTCACTATTCGCTAGAAAATAATCGAATCTTATGTTAAATGGAGTTGAGTATCGATCTAGACGTGAAAATAGGGCTGCCTTCGCGTTGGCGTTTTATGTTTCTTGGTTGTTGTTGTTGTTGTTGTTGTTGTTGTTGTTGTTGTTGTTGTTGTTGTTGTTGTTGTTGTTGTTGTTGTTGTTGTTGTTGTTGTTGTTGTTGTTGTTGTTGTTGTTGTTGTTGTTGTTGTTGTTGTTGTTGTTGTTGTTGTTGTTGTTGTTGTTGTTGTTGTTGTTGTTGTTGTTGTTGTTGTTGTTGTTGTTGTTGTTGTTGTTGTTGTTGTTGTTGTTGTTGTTGTTGTTGTTGTTGTTGTTGTTGTTGTTGTTGTTGTTGTTGTTGTTGTTGTTGTTGTTGTTGTTGTTGTTGTTGTTGTTGTTGTTGTTGTTGTTGTTGTTGTTGTTGTTGTTGTTGTTGTTGTTGTTGTTGTTGTCGTTGTCGTTGTCGTTGTCGTTGTCGTTGTCGTTGTCGTTGTCGTTGTCGTTGTCGTTGTCGTTGTCGTTGTCGTTGTCGTTGTCGTTGTCGTTGTCGTTGTCGTTGTCGTTGTCGTTGTCGTTGTCGTTGTCGTTGTCGTTGTCGTTGTCGTTGTCGTTGTCGTTGTCGTTGTTGTTGTTGTTGTTGTTGTTGTTGTTGTTGTTGTTGTTGTTGTTGTTGTTGTTGTTGTTGTTGTTGTTGTTGTTGTTGTTGTTGTTGTTGTTGTTGTTGTTGTTGTTGTTGTTGTTGTTGTTGTTGTTGTTGTTGTTGTTGTTGTTGTTGTTGTTGTTGTTGTTGTTGTTGTTGTTGTTGTTGTTGTTGTTGTTGTTGTTGTTGTTGTTGTCATTAAATGGTGTTTTTGGTTAGAAAATGTTTCGTTTGAAATATTTTATTTAATAATATTAAGCTAATGTATAAAATTTTTGTCATCTCTATTAAATTAGACGTTTAGTAGAATACATATTAAGTTATTTTAAAATACAGTAAAAGAGTGGAAGACACTTGTGTGCCTCAATGCAATCCTTGTATAATTATTTCATGAAAAAAATGGCATTCTGTTACATTTCATCGGTTTCCTAAAACCGGTAGATGTAAGGTAATTTTGTAATATAAAAGTGGAAAATCTGAACTTGTGGATGCAAGAAGAGTATGCTTCAAAACTTGAAAATAAGGAAGTAAAATTTATGAAAGGAAAGTTTGTTCTCAGCATTTTAAAGATTTATAGGTACTTATAAAGGTAATACCTAGGTATATTTTTCATTTAATGTTTATTTATTTTTTTTTATGTTGCTACTGCCACATCTCAAATAAAAAGAATCTCTCCTTTGCTTGCTTGTTTGGGGTTCTATGACTGCGGATTTTACATCCATTCGCCTATCTTAATCTCTCCTTTAAAACTGCCAATTCTTAAGGAACATTCTTATGACTCTGTTCCATCTACTTCAAAATCTAACAAAGACTAATAAAAATAACTCAAAATTAAAAAAATTCCCAATCAGTTTGAATGTAATAATTAGAACACACAATAAGGGTTAGTTAATGAAAGTGATTTGTTTCAAGATAAACTAGTAACTCCTCCTGAACAAGACATAGAAGATGCAAATTAATATTTTGCAGTTAATAGAAAGTGTTGACAGTAGTTAGTGTACAAGTGAAAATAGTAAAAAGTAAAGTTTTACCATGTGTTGATTTATTAGAGTTTAAAAATTAAAATAGTGTAAAATTTACATTAACCATGACTTTTGGAAACTTGATTTATAATATACAGTGTGGAAACCACTTATGGAATAAAATTCTTTATGTCATTATTTTAGAAAATTATAAAAAATGCCGAGACATGTCAACTTTTGAATTAAGTTGTGCGTTATGTAAACATAAATTTAAATGTACAGGGTGATTCACGCAAGTATGCCATAGTCGGTGTTGTTTTTTTTTTTAATGAAACACCCTGTATATTTGCATACATACATTATTCAGTTTGTTGGAATCGGTTCATTAAGAGGATTTCAAAAATATGCAAATATACAGGGTGTTTCATTAAACAAAAAACAACACCGACTATGGCATACTTGCGTGAATCACCCTGTACATTTAAATTTATGTTTACATAACGCACAACTCAATTCAAAAGTTGATGTGTCTCGGCATTTTTTACAATTTTCTAAAATAATGACATAAAGAATTTTATTCCATAAGTGGTTTCCACACTGTATCTAAACCTACCAGAGTAACCAAAATTTCAAAAACATTACTTAATGTTATATTTTTAAAAACTGTTTGGTTATCATGCTGGTAATATAGAGATCTCATACCTCTGCTGATCACTGCTTTTTTGTAAATTTGCTGAACAAGAAACTGATCACAAAAATGGTCCATGTTCACATGTGAGATATTGTTAAGAGTGAGATTATAGGCCTTTTGACTGACCCTTAAGTCCACTCTTAGCGGTAACCACGGGTTATATAGAGGGGCCCAATTTGTATTTAAAACACACGGCTAGGGGGTTAAGTTCAGAAGGAAAGGAACCCTAACTTCCTGACGATGATTCAGAGGATGGGGAAAGGGTTTGCCCTACAGGAACTATTCCCTTTGGCAGTTTTCTCTCTCTCTCTCTCAGAGATTGGATTAAGCCAATACCACCGCCTTTGAATGATCGTAAGTTTTCATAAACCAAAGAAAATTGAAACAAGCGTAAAACAAATAACTGTGATTTATTTAACAAATAAAAACAACTAATATTGCTTCTGCAATCACATAGTCTTCACTGACTACACAAAAACTAAAGATAACTACTTAAAATTATTTACTTACATAAGCATTATGTTCTATCTGTTAGGCTGCAAAGCTGGCTGGTTGCACAGTAAACGGAATAATTACACATGAACATAAACTATTTTGCACTGTTTCTCCCACATTTGAAGTAAATAATGCTGAGGTAGATAACAAGTTGAATTTCATAATGGATTTTTAGAGAAACGTTTAATTTGTTCAACTACATTATTGTTAGGGCTTGTATATATTTTTTATTATTTGTAAATAAAGTGTTTGTTACTTCGTTTATCTTATTCAGGTACATTTATTGTTTAATAATAGGTTAATAAATAAAAATTTTATAGATTTTACATTTTAGTTTGTATACATTTATTATAATCCCTGAAATAATGTGATAAATTCATTAAAAAAAAATAGTTTATTAAATTATTAAGTATTTAGTCTTACAAAATGAGTTCTTTTAATTTACACAGAAATATAAAAGGTTTATGTAAGCTATACTTTCCTTCTCATAAATATGATTGAGGATTTTAGAAACACTGTTGGGCAATCCTAAATATACCTTCAGTTTATTTTCATTTATTTTGAGAGTTCAATGGTCTTGAATAACCTGCTCATTATTATTAAATCTCTGAATCAAATATAAAAGATTCAGACAAAACTTTACTATCTTCAAAACTTTCAGGAGGTTCCGAAGGAGGGTTTTAGGTTATACACCTTCGAACTTATAGTAGGCCCATTTTAAATTGATTAATTTTCATTCGTTTCCCAGTGTATTAAGTTCCCATGCTTTGGTACATACGAATACTCATTCAGTTTCCCTTCTTGGATAGGTATTCTTTGCTATAGAGTTTTAACAATAATTCTCGACCGTTCTGACGGTTCTGACCCATGACTGGTCAGATTGGAGGGTTTTCTTTTTTGCTAAACGTTTTCGACTGGTCCAACGGTCTGACTACTCACTTAACGCACCCATAATAGAGTTATGTTATGCTTGATAGCTGCAATATATTTTACGGTATCAAATGGAACAAGAGTATGGAGTTTTACCATACCTAGATTACTTTCTCGAAGAGTTTTGAATAATATTGGTAGTCCGTTCTTTAACATTAGAAAAAGCTGTGATGAAATTTGTTAAGAATGCAGTTACTGCTGTTAGTTAATGTGCCAATGTTATCTTCCATTATCTTTATTTCTTCTGCTGTATCATAACTAGGATTTAAAGATATTGTTGATTTGCAAGACATAATAATATTCTGGCGTGCATGAATGTTGCTGGCCTATATTGTTGTTAGTAGTAAGAATACACACTAAAATGAAATTTTCTTAAGTAGCAAATGGCTCATATGAATTTTCTTGTAATTTAAATATTCTTTGTCATTAAAAGCTTTTTATTTTTTTAATTTTAAAACTTTAATACATTATGATGTCAGAAAAGTCTAATTGCAACTTTTCAGAAGATGCTCGACGTCATTCCCAACAACCAGAGATTAATCGATTACAAAATAACTATGATTTGAATACAAAAATGACAGATATCAACGATTTAAAACTGGAAATAATTTCTTTGGAGAAGAAAATAGCAAATTTAAAAGCACAAGGAAACAATGGAAAATTTGGAGATGAAGCAATCATCAATGAATTAGAAAAAGAGTTCCAGGAATTAAAAAGTAAGTTATTGTATTTTAAATTTAAAAACCTTACTTAAATTTATTTTTTTCACATGGTACAATTTACATTTAATTTATTTTTTTATTAGGCTCGTATATTTTAATCGGGTACATATCACTTATATCATGAAGAGATGTAAAGTATTACTATTTTTTTGCAGAATTAGTACCTACAATATATTATGCGAACTAATTTGAATACCAGTGAAAATTTAAGGAAATCATGTATTGGTTACAAATAAAGAATATTATTAAAACTAAATTGCCTAATATGCCTTGTTCAATAAGTTTTTGCATAGAATCAGCACGTTTTTTATGGTTTTCTGATATTTGCTGGTCTTGAAACCATATCTAGATTACATTTTTTTTTCACAAAGTTTAGCTTTCAGTAGTTTACGTCCGGTGAGTTTCCTGATCATTCCAAACATAAAATCGTGTTGTCCTTGAAATAATTCATCATGACGTGAAGTCGAATCTTGATAAAAGATTTACTGATAAAATATTTTAAGGATAAAACGATTGCATGTCTTAAGTGGCCAGGAACCTTACTGGATCTAAATCCTATCAAAAATCTATGGGTTATAAATGCTAGACTTAACCAAAAAAAATATTTTTTAACTGTTACTTCTGTTCACATTAATTTGCACAGTACTGTACTTGTACAAATTTAAATAGACGTTAGTGATAGTAATTTTAATCAATTTTAACTTTTTCATTCTTTTTATAAATTATCGAAAATTAGTTAACAGTAAAACAATTATTTTTACCATGTACAAGTTATTACACCATTGCACTAATTTTGTAGTAAGCTTTCATATAGTTTTAACAACACTTTCCTTGTAATCTTATATCAATTTTTTTCATTTTGAGTGACCAGTTTTTCAAAATGAAAGCTAGTCTTTCAAGTTTTTCTTTTATAAAAAAAAACACTCCAAAAGGGGCGTTTATTACTATTACAATCTGATCAAGAGTGGATCAATGAGTAATTTTGTTATAACCTAACTTAACTAGGGTTGCAATCTTAAAAACTAAAGTTCTACTCGCTAGTATACCTTAGGGCAGTGGCCGCCAACCTGTCGATCGCGAGCTACCGGTAGCTCGCGGAGGCAATTCTGGTAGCTCTCACAACGATTTTAATTTAAAAAATACAAACTGCAAAAATCAGAGAAGCTTCCGAAAATTCCACAAAAAAATCTAATTGTCATAATATTAAACATAAACAGCGGCAACGTTGCGGTGAGCGATCTGCCGCTGACGCCATCAAGCTAGAATCGGCTAGAACCGACCAGCCGGACCAGCGCGTTAGTGTTCGAGAACGATCAGGATTGTTTTGAACGGGATAAATACGCACGGCGCGGCGACATTGCGCTTAGTTTAAAACTAAACGCGTAACCAACGGTCAGCGGTTAGGTTAGTAGAGAACAACAAAAAATAATATTATGGCAAGCAGTTGTAAGAAGGTAAAGACATACCACTTTCATTCGGAATAGGAAGAACAATACTTTTTTTACAGAAGTTAAAGATAAAAATGTGTGATTGTTATGTAATACTTCGGTCTCCGTTGCTAAAAAAGGAAATATTGAGAGACATCATAAAACTGTACATTCTAATTTTGAAAAATCATTCCCACTACATTCTGCCGCCAGAAAGGAGAAACTGAAACAGTTAAAAAAGCAGTTAATTGGACAACAATCAATATTTTTAAGAACAGTCGACAAAATAAGACTGCAACTAAAGCATCGTACCGTGTGTCCCAGATAATTGCACAAAAAAAGAAACCTTATGAAGACGGGAAAATGATAAAACAGGCGTTTTTAGAAGCTGCTGATTCGTTATTTGCCAACTTTAGAAATAAAGACGAGATAGTTTCAGCTATAAAATCTATGCAACTCTGCTAATATAGTGAATGAGACGTGTAGAAGTAATGAGCAATGATATTTTTTTACAGTTAAGAACTGACTTAGATAACTGTGTTTATTTTTCAGTTCAACTGGATGAATCAACAGATATCGTTGACACTGACCAGATGGCCATGTTCGTCAGGATGGTTTTTAGCGATTTTACGATTAAAGAAGATCTTTTGAAGTTTATTCCACTGAAAGGACACACTACTGGACAGGAGTTGTTTTCTCATTTAAAAAATATTATTTCTTCCGTGAAAATTCCAATATCGAAAATGGTAGGCTTGACAACCGATGGAGCTCCAGCTATGGTAGGTTGTGATAAGGGTCTGGTGACGTTATGTCGTAAAGATGAAACTTTTCCGCAATTTCTCTGTTACCACTGCATTATCGATCAGCAAGCAATATAACGCAACGTAAATGAAATAATCCACAGTTAATTTATCATTATATGTATTTATTTTACTATTTAACTGGTAATACATAATACATAGGTACTACTAATTAACTAATAACAAAATAACTAATATTACTACTACGTACTTGTTCATAGCTACATTCCTACCTACCAAACGAAGGTGTTTGAAAAATAAACACAAACTTTTATCCAGCCACAACGGCATGTCACGTAAGATTTAAAAATAGTTAATAATAACAACAAAAAAGTAACGCACTATCATGAACATAAACATTGAAAAATAAAAAAGCACGTTCAATGAGAAGGCTGACACTCAGACTCATCGATAATTTTTTTAATGTTTGCAGTATAATTTGATACAGCCATTCGAATACAATTATCCAAATGTTCATCTGTAAGTCGATTGCGGTATGTGTTCTTAATAAACTTCATATTGGAAAAAGAAGATTCACACAAATAGGTTGGATATCAATTTCTATAAAGGGTGAAACAACAAACTGCGCTACTAAAGCCATTTCGTTGAAATGCTTAAAACGATTTTTAAAGTTATTCTTCAGGGTAAAAACTATTTCTACATGATATTTGCTGTCATAGGGTTCTAATGGATTTTGAGATATTTTTTCTGAAAGAATAGGAAAATGCTTGGCATCGCTGTTAATTAGGTTTTGTTCCCAAAACTCCTGCTTTTTGATAAATGCTTTTATATCAGAAATCATTTCCGATAGTTCTTTGTCTTTCCCCTGAAGCTGCAAATTAAGTTCGTTTAATGTCTCTGTAATGTCCACGAGAAAACCAAAATCTCTAAGCCAGATTGAATTTTCTAATTCCGGAGTCGGTTCATCGCGTTGTTTGAAAAATTGAACTATGCTAGATAGGACATCATTAAAATGTTTTAGCACCCGTCCTCTACTTAACCATCGGACTTCAGAGTGAAGGAGTAGGTCCCCGTATTTACAGTCAACTTCATCGGCCAAGGTTTTGAATAATCTTCTTTGTAACGCTTGAGCTCTAATCTTGTTCACAATTTTTACCACCAGTTTCATAACGTTGTTTAGTTTCAGGAAATTTCCACATAATGCTTGCTGATGGATAATGCAGTGGTAACAGAGAAATTGCGGAAAAGTTTCCTCTTTACGACATAATGCCACCAGACCCTTATCACAACCCACCATAGCTGGAGGGCCATCGGTTGTCAAGCCTACCATTTTCGATATTGGAATTTTCTCGGAAGAAATAATATTTTTTAAATGAGAAAACAACTCCTGTCCAGTAGTGTGTCCTTTCAGTGGAATAAACTTCAAAAGATCTTCTTTAATCGTAAAATCACTAAAAACCATCCTGACGAACACGCCCATCTGGGCAGTGTCAACGACATCTGTTGATTCATCCAGTTGAAGTGAAAAATAAACACAGTTATCTAAGTCAGTTCTTTACTGTAAAAAAATATCATTGCTCATTACTTCTACACGTCTCATCACTGTATTAGCAGAAAGTTGCATAGATTTTATAGCTGAAACTATCTCGTCTTCATTTCCAAAGTTGGCAAATAACGAATCAGCAGCTTCTAAAAACGCCTGTTTTATCATTTCCCCGTCTTCATAAGGTTTCTTTTTTTGTGCAATTATCTAGGACACACGGTACGATGCTTCAGTTACAGCCTTATTTTTGTCGACTGTTCTTAAAAATATTGATTGTTATCCAATTAACTGCTTTTATAACTGTTTCAGTTTCTCCTTTCTAGCGGCAAAATGTAGTGGGAATGATTTTTCAAAATTAGAATGTACAGTTTT